>CANSZD010000876.1:345000-640229 GCA_947648045.1 Beta corolliflora | reverse complement strand
AAAGAGAAAGAGCATCCAACATCAAGACATAACTTTATTGGAAAGCCCCATGTGAAGTCATAAATCACTGAGTTTTACCCATATTTTTTCCCCTTTCTTCCCTTATTTAAGCTCCTTTCTTTATCATGGACAAATGGCTTTAAAGGCTGCAAAAATCACTCATTCTTGACTTTAAAATGGGTCCTCCTTGCTCTTAAACCTGCTAGCAATAACTCCTAAAAGAGGATACACAATCATATTGTTGAGCACACATGATTTGAGCTCCACTTTGAGATCATTCTGAGATCTTGATATGCTTATTTTGAAAACAATAGCATCATTACTTGAAAATTCATATAAAAATGAAAATGAATAATGAATAAAGAAAAGTGAATATTTAAGCTAAAATATGAAGAATATTGGTCTAAGATTAAAACAAAACACTGAATTTCTTCATTGATTCTCATTAATAAATATATCCTGACCCCTTCCATCAAACTCATTACAAAACTAACCATATCATACAATACATTAAACTAGCTATTTTCCTTCCATATGCATATTATAAATAAAGAAAGCCAACCAACGACACTAAGATATTGATGATAATAACAGGCAACAGTAGGTTTACTGGATGGCTTATCTGGGGAAAAATTCTTCTTGCAGTAGAAGACAAACAGCATAGCTCTTAACTTAGCATATGGGCAAACCCTTCAAAAATTATGGGCTTTTAATAAAAATTCTTTTTTTCCTTCCTCTTGATCAATGCTCTCATCACTGCATCCCAAGTACTCATCCTATTGATAAAGCCACCAAGCATAAAGCAAGATTCAAAATCCCACAAATGATCATAGACTTAATTAAAATTTTAAATAAGCTAATGAATCAGAAATGATGAGAAGATAGAAGAGGGAAAAAAAAAGAACCCATATTGTATCCCTATCTGTTAGATTTAAAGAAACTCCAAAACAAGTCATCACCCACCATAAGAAAAATCTAAATGAACAAAGGAGATCAGAATAAAGAGATTAAAACAAAGAAAAAAAAAAAAGAAGTAAAAAAAGACCCATATTAATTATCTTTGTGCAAATGATGTGATCTTCACTACCAAGATCCTCCATTACCCAACATGCCACTCCAATACCCAGGTGTTGAATCCTCTTGTTCACCATTTTGATCATGATTATTGTTTTCAGTACTATTATTATGATCAGCACTAGTGGTGCTTGAAACTTGCTTCAAATCTTCAAATGGGAACAAAAGCCTTCCATTATTATTTGTTTCTGATGCTGTTGTTTGATGGTGCACTTGATCTCCTTGCATACTTCCATATCCATTCCCAAGTCCATCAACAAGTGAGAAATTTAAGCTTGGTTTAAAATCCTGCAAGGAAAACCCAGATGAATAAACCCCATTTGGATCCGGAACCGGCATCGGCATGAATGGGGTTAGTCCCCTTGAAGATGTAAGACCATTTAGAAGCTCCAAAGCTGAGAGATGATGATGACCATCATTAGCCGTCGTCGTAGTAGTAGTAGCAGCAGTACCACCAGCACCAGCACCAGCACCACCAGAATTTGTGATCTGGTTTTTAGGGGTATTACTAGTTTGATCAATAGTGGGCAATTGCATGAATTCAGACAGACTTCTGAATTCCTGCTGCTGGTGATGATGAGTTTGATGGGGAAAACCCAAGTTCAAATCTTGGCCTTGATAATGCTGATGATGATGTTGGTGCATTTGATGTGGATGGATCTTAGGGTTTTGGTGATGAGGATAGTTTGATTCATGCACCGCCGCGGCCGCAACCAAATCATGAGATGAAATCTTTTTAGATGATGAAGATGAATATGAAGAAGAGGAAGGTCTCTTGTTCTTCCTTGAACCACCACCAACAGGAATGTTCCTTAAAGATCCACCTTCAGTCCAATACCTTCTACAAGTCTTACAGAAAAATCTTGGTTGAGTAAGACTGTAATTGTTGTAGTAGCAGAATTTTGTGTTGGTTGAATTGCACCTTGGACAATTCACAGCTTGATCTTTTTGAGGCCTTACTTTCCTTTCTAGGGAAGTTGATGGAGGTTTTGAGTTACTATTATTAGTAGTTGTTGTATTTGAGATGAGATTAGAGCATGTTGTTGTTGTTGCTGCTGTTGCTGCTGTTAGTGAAGAGGAACATGTATTTGGGATTATTTCTTCCATTGGCTTCATTAATATCTCCTAAAAAAGTGGGAAGAAAAATAAAATAAAGTGTGAAAAAATGAAAAAAGGAAGATTGAAAGCTATGAAAAAAAGCAAAAGAGAAGAAATCTTATTTAGCTTCAAGATCCAACAAAGCAAGTCAAAGGAAAAAAACAAACAGCAAAATTAAGATGAAGACAGGTGACAAACAAACAACCAAAGGCAAATAAAAACAAACTAAAAAAAGAACAAATTTAACTGATATTTTTATTTTTATTTTAAAACCCCACTTTTGCAGGATTATAGCAGCAGGAAAAGCAAGAACTTAACAGATGATGATAATAATAACAAATTCATCCTTTTCTCTTTCACTCCCAGCTCAAAAAGATGAACACTTTTATTATTATTATTGAAATCAAAACACAAAATTTCATATATATAAATTCCCACAAAATGAAAAAAGAAACAATCTTTCATGCAGAAAATGAAATCCCAAAAAATAAAAATCAAAAGGGTACTCAAAGATTATTTTTTTTCTCTCTCTAGAATACCTGAGGCCATTGAGCAGTGTCCATTGATGATGAAGCTGAAGACCAAAGATGAAAACTTGGAAAAAAGTAGAAGAAAAAAATTGCTTCTTTTTTAGCAGCTGAGTTTTTAAAAAGAAGAGAAAGGAATGTCTGAATTTGCTTTCTCTTTCTCTCTCTCTCTCTCTCTCTCTAGATGTTTTTTGTCTGGGTTTGTTTGTTTACTTTTATGTGCTGATACCTGATGAGATGAGTGAGTGTGAGAGAAATTAAAAGAAAGGGAAAGGAGAGAGAAAGAGGCGCAAATAAATACTCCTTTTTCCTGATAGATTAAATTTATTACAAGCCGCACAGTAGGAATATATGTCTCTGCCATGTTAAATTAATTTAATTACTATTATATGGTTTTTTCATATTATAAATTTATAGTATAAGCTTTTTGTGATTGTGGGTGGGTGATGTTTGTAGATGGTGTACGTATATTCTGCGCTGGTGGGTTTCGTTTCTCCATTTTGCTGACCAAAACAAGTCAAAATTAATCAACTCTTCCTCTATCCCACTTTCAAAAAGTTGTTCTACTTGAGTTTATTCAATTTGAAAAATACTAATGAGTAATACAACTACTGCATATTTTATTATAGAAATATTCTATAATCATAAAATTCAAAGATAAAACGTAGTTTGCAAGAAAATTTTGACTAATATTTTCCAAAACGAATAGTTGAAAAACATAGTTGATGTGTATTTTTAGCATCTTTTTGTATAGTGGGATTCACTAATAAATTATTTTTCAGTTGAGTTAATAGACAATTTATCCATATATGGTGATTATTGTATCGTCATGCATTATTTAAGTCCCATAATTTTTTGGACTGAGATTTTGCTTCCAAGTTGTACTTTATGGTTTTCATTATCAAAATGCAATTTTTGTTGTTTAGTTTTCCTATTCTCAATAGTGTTTTCCTTGTTTATACATTATTTTCAAATCTTCTATTACAATATATTAAAAGAGAAATCAAAGAGGACACATGTCGCTCTTTTCTTAAATATTTTCCTGCCTAACACATTTGTTGAAAATTATGAAAAATGAAATCTTTTACTAGAATAACAAAATTAGTATGAAGGAATAAATAATAACCTGATATTTACCCCATCATAATGAAAGAGCTTTTTTTATTAGGAAAGATAATTAGCTCAAGGACCAACCCCTACGAGACTACTAGCTTGTAGGGCACACCAGTTTAAAGGCTAGATACAAGGCTTAACAGCCCAGAAGATAACAAACCTAAAGGCCCACTGCCATCACAAGAAGAGAAATTCCCCAACTTATTGTTGGGATGAGGATTCGAACTTTTGGCAAAGCCCTGTAATTCGGGATGGTACTCTACCAAGTTAAAGAGTTTTTGGTCATGGTGCTTGAGTCTTTGGGGAGTATATAAATGCCTTTTTCCAATTCAATACTCAATAATCTTTTTCAAAATACCTTTTTATTCGATGAGTATGGAGTAGGTCAGTACGTCAGTGTATATGAGATTGCCAATAGTAGGCCACCTCTATAACGTGTCAAATTGGCTCGGTCATACAAGTTGAGGGTCAATCATGGGCGAGCCAATAAGGAATAAGTTTAAAGGTGTAGGATAGAGAGCAACAAGTACATTTAAATACGACATCATTTATGAAACAATGTTGTAGACCGTGTATTTTCTATTTCATAAAATAATGGCCCATCTTCGCCTTATATTCATCTTATATCCTTATCTAGAAAAGGCTCTATCCATTAATGATTTTGTCCAAGAAAAGTCTTTTTAATTTAACTAAATCCTTATACCCATTTTCCTATACCACTTATTAACTAGGCATATTTCTCTCTATTTACTACCTGCAACAACAAGCTCAATAGAGATTTGATAAATGAGAAAAGTATACCTTTGTTCCTTTGTTCTTTTTTTTTCCATGAACATAGTAACATAGAAGTTAAGAGTTCAGTTTTACGTAGTCTGAGATAAAATGTTGAAAACAAAAGTTGGGGGGTGGAGATCTCCCAAGTTACATTAGGACTAGATTCATGCTTCTACAATGCTTAGCCATGGCATCCGCCAAGTTGTTATAGTTCCTACTTTCTACCCACATGTCTTAACTTCACCTCCTTGAAGGCCTTGCTTAAGTCCCACCACCAGACCATGCACCTTTATTCCTTTGTTCTTTCGTGCTAACCAGTTCATATGTTTGGAATAGGAGGCTTGCCAAGAACTACATGTAGGGGGGAGGGTTGTGAACTTGTGATATTGAGATCACAAAGGTAAATTCTTACCAACTAAATCAAAATTCTTTAATTATACGAAACAATATAACAGTTAACATTCTTTTAATGAACATTTTTTAAATGGTAAGGAGAAGAATATTGTTTAATCCTCAACCTCGCACAATATTTTTAGTTTAGCATTTACGAACCACTTGAGAATAGGGGGAAAGACAAAGGAAAGGTCGGGCGACCTTACTAAACTATTATAAGATGCGAGGGCCTACTAAGCCCAGACCTCTCGCAAAGTAGAACCGCATGTTCACGGGTCATATTTCTTGGGAGGGAGGGGATGATAAGGGAAACCTCGTCGCCAAAGAAGCTCTCAATGAGGTTTGATCACGACATTGAAGTCATGAGGCCAAACAAACTTTTACCACTAGGTCAAGCCTTGCTTAGTATTCTTTTAGTGAACATGTTTAACATATAAAATATACGGTACATATCAAATAAACACATTGTAAGAGTACATGCTTACATAATATACATTTAAAAGAGTTTTTTTGGTATATTACACATTGTAGAATTTGCTTCTACAAACATTTTGAATGTCCCAAAAACCATGCTCCATCATCATTTATTAATAACTGGAAAAAAGACACCAAAGTAAGTTTGCAGGTAGAACGAAAATCCTTATATCATAAATTCCCAGCGGTGTGGTACACACTATTGAATTGAATACAATTTAATCCCACGTAGGATTTATATCATTGGACTATAGAAGACAAAAATAATGCATGTCGTACTCTCATCACTACTTAAATGTTAAAAATGTAAAACCATCTTCGATTGTAGAAAAAGCAACCAAAATCCATATGCAAATAAAAGGCCAGTAAAGTTTTTATTGACGCATCGCAACCGTGGCCTTCAAGATAGACCAAAACCTCCCATTTATATAAATTTAAATGACCTCATTATATAGTTATTTGTCCCTCCCTTCTTCTTCTCTTATAGAGTACGTTTCTTAAATTAATGGGAAAATATGGCCCGGTTGAAATAAATTACATTTGTGACGTCTATGATTAGATACATCAATACATATCATATGTGGCTATCATGTATTCATGTGAAAGTGAGGCCAAGGGTAAACATTACTAACTTATGATAGGCCAAATTAAAGTTCCTGGTAATTGACACCTTGATTAAACAGGGCAGCAAATGATGCTGGGATATATTGATATACACGCCTTCTTGATTAATAATATGTTCCACAAGCTAGCCAAATCACTTGAAACCCTTTTTTCAAGTTTATTTGGGAATGTGTGTGGCCTAAATGAAGAAAGAAATTATTAGAGTAATCTAATCAATTGAGTTTAACTTGTGAGAAATTGTTGCAATTTATTTTTGTTATTATCTACTGAAAGTTTTTTGAACTTATTTTTCCAATGTAATATTATTTGTCAATATAAATTATCTATTATAAACTATATACTCTTTTCATGTCAAGTAGATGCTTTCGTTTTTTTTTTTTTGACATACATATTTCTTATACAGTACCAAGCTAAACTTGGCTTAGTGCGTGGTTGGGATTGCGCCTTCCAACCTTGAGGTTGGGGGACGGGTTCAATTCCCACTAGGGGCACTTTGAGGGTAGGGATTTCCTTACCCCCCTTACTCTCAAAGTGTCTAGCCCGTTAACCCGGACCGGGTTGACCTGTGCGATGTTCTGATCTTACCAATCCAAAATAAAAAATTCTTATGCAGTACTAGTATATTGTCAGATTCCTATTGAAAGTATATGTTACTCCCTCCGTCCCAAAATGTAGTGCTTGTTTCCTTTTTACACACGATCTCTAAGATATATCTTTGACCTTCAATATCTTCAATTCCGTATTATTAAAAAATATAAAAAGTTGATATTATGAAAGTACACATTGAGGTGAACCTAACAAGATCCTACATAGGGGTGTTCATTTCGGATAATCTGATCCGAAATTTCGGATCGGAAATATGTGATCCGAATTCGATCCGAAATTTCGAATCGGATCGGATATTCGAAAACTGAAAAATTGAATTTTTCAAAGGAAAAGTTCATAAAATAAATTTCAGATCGGATTGGATCATCAGATATTTCGGATATCCGGTCTTGAAAACAGATATTTTCGGATACATCTGATCGGATATCCGAAAATATCCGGAAAAAATTATCATGTTTCGGATATCTGAAAATGAAAATTTCCGATCCGAAATAGCCGAAAACCAAAAAATCGGATCGGATCGACCGTATCAAGGATCGGATATTTATGAACACCCCTAAATTACTACATGAATATATTTTTTTGTATATATTGATGAGAATATTTGGTCAAAGATTTTAAAGTTTGACCTCAAGAGAGAGTAACAAGAACTATATTATGGGACGGAGGGAGTACAATTGTTTCAACATATTACTATGGGGTCCTATTCATTTTATCAACCTAAAAAAACTCTGATATTCAGTATAAATCATTTGAAATCAACAAGGATAAGTTTAAAACAATCAATAGATTTTCTATTCTAACTATCAACGAATTCCTAGAATTTTAGGTGGAATGGGGATTGCAATTCTTTCTACCTCTCGACTAGAAGGAATGAATTGGCGGAGAAAATTTATGTTATATATGGTAATCCCTATAATATCCGAGTTGGATCCAAAATTTCCTAGTTGTGATTGCGTAAGAGAAAACAATAGAGAATTAATGTAAACAATTTTAATTGGTGAAAATCATTTTCAATCTGTGTAAAATAAATTTTAATAAGTAAATTCCGGTTTGATCGACAATCACGTTTAATGAACAGTTCTAGGTTTATTAGGCCGGTTTGTTGATCTATCAAATTAAATTTTAGAATTCATTCAGACTTATGATAACTTGTTGTAACTAATATGGGAAAAATCAATTATACGAACTTATGATGGTATCTAAATTAAGTCAATAAGATTTCTCAGTCACCATTGATGTCTGATATAATAAGATGAACAACCCAAATCTTTATTTGATTGCATATTAACATCTTTAACTAAACTAAAATATCTCTTCTCTTTGACAGTTCACACTTCACCGGTAGTATATATGAATATACAAATCTGCTCTATCTTTGCTGTGAAGATACAGTTATAAGAAGATGAAGAATAGTAGAAGAAAGGACTATTTTAATTAGAAGTTACATTCATAGCAAGCTGCTGTCAAGATCAAGTAATTAGACACTTGAAGTTAGCTTTTTACATCGATCAGGAGAAAGATTTTTCTTTTGACTGATGAAATAGATTGTCTACTGCATGTTTGATGTTCAAAGCAATTCTCTTCAACTTTTGCGTAAATAGGAAAACTAACTACTACTAATTAATTAACTCTTGTGGATACATGCACCTTGACTCTTGTCTTTGCTTTCAGAAGCAAGTGTCGTGTTACTTTTGTGTTCATAACTCGTTCTTCTCCATCTTTAATGCTTTGCTAAAGTTCCAACCTAATAACGTTTCCTAGTATAGACTACTTGGACTTGCCATCTCAGCTCAATTTTAAGCTTCCTCAACAACTTTTTGGGAAAAAGGAACAAAATTGCAGCATGCTAACTACAAATAGTTTTCCCTTTTTGGGGTTTGAGGATGCTACTTGCTAGTACATACTCCCGGCCTCCATGTTTTAATACATGCAATATTTGACATTTTTAGATTATAATTTATAAATTTTTAAATTTTATATACATACAAACACATAAAAAATTTACATGTAAAATATTGTTGAATTAAATAGTTTTGATTTTTATATTTGTCGTGATTAATCTTAATATATAGTTTCTCACATTAGTAATTATGAAAATGTTCAAAACGATGGAATATGATAGTAAATAGTTTAACAAGTTCTAAGAAGTATTAGAGGTTAAGAAAATCCTAGACTTTGTTTTGGGTACTTTGTTTTCTTTTACAGATTGATTTGTTGATGAGAATTTGCACAACTTTGATCACAGGAAATGACAATTCTTCATCTACAATCAATTGAATCAAATCAAGTTCTACGTCAAGATTACAACAAATCAATAAACCTTTTTATATAAGGTTGCATCAAACAATGGTGTGAAAAAGGGTTTGCAAAATTGTTAGATCTTATCAACGATCGTAATTTTGGGATAATAGAATTTTATTTTATCCAATTTGATATGTATTTGTTAGTCGTATGGCTTTAAATCAATGAATTAAATTTAATGTTTTTATAAAATATAATTTGTTTTTGTTAAGCTCTGACTTTCACTATGGCAACATACTAACATTACTTAAGAGCATATCTTGAGAATTATATGTACGTTATTGAATTTTTATTTGTCTCAAAACAGCAAGGTAATAACAATTATTTAAAAATATTTATTGATGAGTTTTTTGCTTTTTGACTAATTTTTATTGAGTTCTTAGCCCGGGTTATATCATTATTAATTAATATACTATGCATTACTCATTTGTCTCCTAAAAAATTTGTTTTTTTTTTCACAGTAACAATCTATTTTTTTCCTTCAAGAAATACTTGAACAAGTAAGGATGAATGACACATTCTAAAACTAAATCGCACACTAGAAAGTGCTTCGAAAGGTTTCAACAGGTGCGCGGAGCCGGAGGAAATATAATTTGTATATAAATTGATAAATTTCAAAATGGAATATGAATACAGTTTTTCATTTTTAGTAAAATGAAGCCACGTTTATCAATGTGTACTAATAACGGTCTATTTAAATGATGATGGATAAACACAAATGTGCTACTTAATACATACTACTCACTCCATTCTTTTTTATTTCTTCTTATTTGAAATCTCTTTAAGAGAAAAAAAAAACTAGGAAGAAGAAAAGAGGACGATGGAGTATTATATATATCCGGCCATGTAGAATAGGAGTATTACTACTATATTTTAAGAATAGAAGACAATAAAATATTGAAACATACAATAATAATCATATGAAAATAGCGGCAATTTCTATGGTACACCTAGGTATATATATACTTCCTTTGCTTTCTTTAGTTGATCTATTTCTTTTAGGCACACTTACCGATACATTAATTTGAATCTTAATATATCTAATTATCAATAAGTAAAATTTATAAAAAGTTGATATTAGGATAATATATATTGAGACAAATCTAACAAGATTCCACATGACTATAGTATAAATCACAAGAGCTAGTCAAAGTTGTGAATACCGAATAGTGTTAAAAGTCAAAACGAGTCATTTAAAGAATGGAGGAAGTACTATGATCGACAGGGGTGGATCTACTAAGTAACGAGGGGTAGCATATGCTACCCCTAAAAAAATTTAAAAAAAATACGCTGGGAGAAAAAAATAAGAAACAGAATATAGACAAAATCTAGCAATGTGTTATTGATGAATTGCGCTTGCCGCGGTGGTAGGTGCACTTTCCTTTTTTCTTTAATTTCCTCTATGCCCCTAATCTTTTCCATCTTCCACAATTACACTTGTAAATTTAAACAATATAATACTTCATATTACAACAAACTTTATTCTAATTATAGTTGCCTTTCATTACTTGTAAATTTAAACAATATAATACTTCATATTACAATAAACTTTATTCTAATTATTGTTGCCTTTCATTATATTATAAATACATCACACTCCCCTAATTTCGAATAAAAAGGTTCAACCTTTTATAAATCACATATTATAAAGAGAATCTTTCTTGATTTTTTTTGATAAAGTACCCATGTATTTTTTTCATTTTCTACGCTATATTCTGAATATTTTTTTCTTTTCAAATTGTAGCTTTGAATTCTTTTTATTTTATATTGTACTCCTCTGTTAAATCAACTTTAAGTTTTTCATCAGTTTCTTATTTTTAGTTCTTGAGACTTACATTATACGGGAGAAAAAATTCTCCGGCTTTAAAAAGGTTGGATACGTTAGAGTAGTAGGGTACGTAGAGTTTTTACGGGAAGAACTCTCTCATAATGTAAGTCTAAAGAATATAGTATTATGAACCATATAATAATATAGTGTTGTATTTTTAAAAGGGTTATAAGTGTAGGTTAACCGTTATTTGGTTAGTTATATTATCTTCTACCCTGATTGAAAATCTTGCATTTCCGCCACTGATGATCGAGTATGACTCTATGGTACACCTAATCTCATTATTTTGCTCGAGAAACAACAAATAAGCTAAAAAAAATTAACCTTGTTGTATGATGCTTATAGTACACGGAGGTGGCGAGGTGCGTGTACAGTAACAGTAGTCACTAGTCAGTAGAGCTGTAGATGTTATGGAAAATAAATAGCATGTACTGATCTCGTGCTAAATACAAGGGAGGAAAGATGAAAAGGAATAGATTCGGGGGAAAAGCAGATCAGATAAAAGTAGGACAAAGATTCGAACGTTAAATTATCCATAGAAAAGAAAGAAGTGTAGAAATAGTATGACTTGCGGCAAAAATGAAAAATAGTAGTAATCAATTTTAGTGGTGGAAATGGAATGGAAGGGAAGCTGCAAATCTGTAAATTGTAATGGATGAAAAAGAAAACAGCAGCAGGCGGCAAACAGAAGCCGTAACATAGTGAGGCAGAGAATGGGATTCCCTTATAATTTGTGTGGCCCATTTTTGTCGATCTACACGAAACTAACGTGTCGTAAGTCGTAACGGATGTTGACGGCAACATACTACATAGAATAATTACCTGTTTCTTTCCGTAATGAAGGGCAGAGAGAGAGAGAAAAGCGTGCGCGTCCGATGGGAGAGGGCGGTGAGTGGATTCGGACGGTGTGTTGGTCCCACACTGCGGCGCTACTCCACCACTCACTTCAATCCCTTGCGCATGCGATTTTTTTTGGCGAAATTAGCCTCAACGTTGTAAATTATGACTCTGGTGCATCCAACACCTTAAATTTTGGCCAAATAGCCAAAGCACTTCAACTATTCGTTTGATTATGCGGTGCGTGTCGCATAAATGACCCCTGGAGGTACGACACCGTTAAGGTATAGTAACTCATTTGGTCGCATGTGTCTTTTCTTATTAAAATACGACTCCCTCTATTTCTAATTAATTGGTAGTTTTTTTTTCCAAACTCTGCACTACATTTGATAAAATTACATAATTAAAAAATACACATGTGATGTTATGATTTTTCTAGAATACAACTAATACTTTTATACTATATGTCTTCTATATTACACCCTTTGCCCCATAATATAACGCTTACATTTCTATTGCGTGTCCCAAAATATTGTTATCGTTTCTCACCTTTCCATTAATAAAATGCTATGAAATTCCCAAAGCACCCTTATTCAATAAATCTTTTTCCAATTTTATCCTCGGTTTTTCTTTGAAATATGTAACAACTTTAATTTTTTATGAATAAAAAATGGTCAAAAGACCCTTTCCCAATAATGTATTCATCTGACTTCTGTTCCCCTCGTTTATACCATATTGAGATTTTGCTTTTTACTCAGCCTCTTTCTCCTCTAAATTTACTCCATTTCACACCTCTCTCATCTTATTTTACCCCATATTCACTTGCTTTTTCTCGGTTTTTCCACACACAAAAAAGAACCTAAAATGGTTCTCTTATCACATTCATGCATATCTTCGTTTTTTGGTTGAGATCAAAGTTTCACTCACAGAAAATAACTTCATATTCATATCCCTTACATAATTTTATCTCAAAGTCAGTTTTTCACTGGGGTTTTTTTTCGTATAATACTTTCTTTCTTACGCATTTTTTCCTTTTGGTTGAAATTCTTTCTTCTTCTGCGTTTTTTTTTTCCTTTGGTCAAAATTCGTGTCTTCTTCTTACGGGTTCATTTTGGTGGTTGTAAGTGTTGTATATATATAATATATGGTTATAATAGAGGGAAATATTTTTGGATTTGAGGAGGGAAAGAATTTTCGTGGTTGCAATCCATGTGCTTCCAATCTTGTAAATTTATTGGTTGATAAAAATGCTTTTTTAATTCTTATTGGTTGTTTTGAGTTTGTTAGGATAAATCTAAAGTTTATGCATTTAAGTTTTTTCAATGGGCTGAGTTAGGGATGACAATGGATCCTGGACCCGGCCGGATCCGTGGACCCGAACCCGTTTTCTCCGGATCCGGATCCAAAAATTTCGGCACTGTTGAATCCGGGGTGGATCAGGTGCTTGTTGTCATATTGCGGATCCCAATTCGGATCTAATTGGAGACACGAATCCGGATCCACATACCCTTTTTTATAAAACAAGTTGGGTTGAAGTTTGGCGCATTTAGGCAACGCTCTAATCTAAGCCTCCAACTCCAATTCTCCAAACAATCGAGACGCCTTCCTTTCACTCCCTAAAACCCTAGCTACCTCTTTCACTTTCATGCCTTCCCTTTCTCACTCCGGCCATCCACTCGGAGCGCAACGGCTAGTCGTCCACCGGCGTTATCTCCGTGCTCTCCTCCTCTACAACTAACCCTAAATCCTTGGATTGTGGTCTTCTCGGCAGCTTCGTTTCTCCCGTCTAATTCCCCATCAGTGTTTGCCCAATTTTCCTCGCCATCGTCAGCATACCGCACACCACCAGCGCGCACCACCAACACACCTCCAGTGCACCACAAGCTTCCTCATGTAACTGTTTAAATACTAGGTTTTTGTTCTTGAATATTCCTCATTTTTGTTAGGTTTTTCTGCCGAAAATTCTTACGTAATCTTGCTAATTATTACGAATATACTAGGTTTTTCATGTGAATTTGTGATTTTATTGTAGAATTTGTTGAATTGAATTTGTTGATTGGAATGTGTGGTAAAATTACCGAATTTGGTTGTAAATTTTCAATCACGGACAAATCCGTATGGTCTGGATCCGAGTCCAACCATTTCAGACTCGTTGGATCCGGGTCAGATCTGGATCCAGCGTCTGAAAACGGATGTGGATCCGGGTCCTTATGGACCCGGTCCAAATCCGACCCTGTTGCCTTCCCTAGCTGTAGTCTTTAAATGCATTTTTTTTCTATCACCCCTCCAAATTCTCCTTGCCATTTCTGCTGCAAGAGTGAGTACAATTCAATGCATCTCTCTTATTAAAGCCCTAATCATATCATGTTCCCCTTTTCTTAATTCACTTGTGAAAAAATGAAAAAGTAAAGTATTTATATTATGAGACAGAGGGAGTATAAATTTAATATTTTAGAGTTTATACCATTTTATTCTTCTTGATTTATTAGCTTTCTACCTTAAAGGAAAAATAACCTACTTCTCTTTATACATAGAAATTTTCACTTGTCTCTTGTGTTTCACTTAACTGATCGATCAATTAGTGATTGGTGGGAAAATTGTAGGAATTCAGCTTTAATGTGTAGGAGGTTTGGCTACTTATGTGAACCAACTTCGCTGTAAGATTTGTCTCCTCTGTTGCTGCGACTACATAAGATTCTTTTTCAATATTCTCCTTGACCCGGCCATTATATTAAGAAAAAGAATATATTGTGAAACTCTAACTAAGGGCTCGTTCGTTATACTTCTTATATCATATGAAAACCAGAAAAAGTAGTTTCTAGTTTTTGTTGTCAGTAATCAAAATTGAAATATTTAGTTTAAGTATGACTAATTTTAAGATTATTATACTCCTTATATCAAATGACTTTTATATTCATAAAACCAAAAACTGAAAACTGACAGTAATGTCGAATGGGCCCTAAGATAATATAACAATGTATATAATTTTTTTAAAATATTCACAATCAAACACAGTATTATATGCTTATAATAAAATTTACTAATCTTTGGTTATTATATAAAGTTCTATATATACAATCAGCATTTATATACTGATAAGAGATTAATACTTCTTCCATTCCATGAATATTATTGCAATGCAACATGGTCGAAGTGCACATTTTTTTAAGAAGAAAGAGAGAGATAAAGATATATAAAAAGAGAAATTCATGAACATATGGGATGAGGAGAGAAATAGAGATCAATACTTATTACCAAATAAGGTAATGTTGCTATTAATGTGAAACTGACAAATCAAGTAAACATTGCAATATTCATGAACGGATGAAGTATTATTGTAGTTTAAATATTATAAATAGTTGGAATATACTACTATATAGCAATAATTTTTGTTATATAGATACTATAATATCATCATAAATTTGCTAACCATTATTATTAGACCTGGGTTTGTCAAAGGGCACTTCCAAATGTAAATTTAGAAAAATGAAAAATTTGCTAGATTAGTAACCACTCTACTTATTACTTTGATTAAATTATAATTACATGGATGCATGTCAATTCTTCTTTGAAATTTTTCTCAACTTAAAATTTTCTTATTATTTTGATTTTTTATGCTTAATTTTCAAAAAACTTGTAATATTTCCAAAAGATACCATTGATTTTAGATAATTAGCTATATACTTATATAAATATATCTTTAAGAGAGATGATTGATTTTAAAAATCTTCGTGACCGGCCAGAGAAAGAATAAAAGCTAATATTGTGCAACTTATTTTGGTGCTAACCTTTGACGCATTATGAATTTATTTGTTATATTTTTTTGATAAAAAGGTTGTGAAAGATTTCAAATTCCAAAGATTATTATTAATATGAGTCTGTTTTTGAAAATACGGTCTCACGTTAGTGTTAATGCGCACGTGCATCAACCAACACTGGAATTAGTTAAGCGTTTGGACTTATTAGTTATGCTAGTCTTAAATTGCTTCTGGATGAATTAGTTAAGTCTTTGAAGTATATTAGTTAAGCGGTGAAGTATATTAGTTAAGCGGTGAAGTATATTAGTTAAGCGGTGAAGTATATTAGTTAAATCTTTGAAGTATATTAGTTATATCATAAAAATCCGATTATAACGCATCTTATTTGTTCAATCACAACAATACTACATGAGTACATGTGCGAAAGGTGGACTAGATTTGCAAAGAGCGAAGTGTGGAAAAGAGAAATGGATAGAGAAATGGATAGAGAAATCTCTGGAGCAGTTACAACCAACGTAACCCCATGGCGATATGAAACTGCAAGAAAGTTCTACAATCTCATTCTCAAAAGTCAAGATAATGAAGATGCAAGTAAGGTACCGCAAGAAGTCTACAAGTGTAACACCCCTAGGTGTGCAGGAGCCCACTAGTAGATATTGTCCTCTTTGGGCTCTAGCCCGCAAGGATTTGCTTTGGTGTAGGACCGCAGTCATACCCAAAAAGATCTCTATTAGGTTGAGGTGTCCACCTCTATATAAAAAAGGCTTTGTTCTCCTCAACTTTCGATGTGGGATAGCCAAGATCTTAGGCACCTTCTCCCCTCCTTTAAGGAGCCTGTGTCCCCATAGGCACTATAGGACATCGGAATGGGCCCTGGCTCTGATACCATCTGTAACACCCCTAGGTGTGCAGGAGCCCGCTAGTAGATATTGTCCTCTTTGGGCTCTAGCCCACATGGATTTGTTTTGGTGCAGGACCGAAGTCCTACCCAAAAGGCCTCTACTAGGTTGAGATGTCCACCTCTATATAAAGAAGGTTTCGTTCTCCTCAACTTTCGATGTGGGATAGCCAAGATCTTAGGCACCCGGAAGAACTTGTGTTGGTTATTGAGGACAATTGTTGGCCTTAGATGCGCATTGGTGACAATAGACTCGACTCCGGATGGGTCGGGTGTTACAACAAGACTACTACTGCAAGTATAACAAAAGTCTTAACTACAAAACAAATTATAGAAGAACAATGCTCATTAAGTACAACTACATTGGTTATTTTAGACTCGGATCGTGCAAAAACAAATTAAAGGGAAGAAGTGTAAGGAAGAAAAGTAATTTTAAGAAGACTAAAAAAACAAATTCCAAGAACCAAACTGAAATTGGTACAATTACTCCGAATGCTTTAGGTTGTTTTAAGTTAACTTTTTTCGGATTATGCTTTTGTATTTGACATTTTAGATTTATAAAAAAGTTATTTCTTCCTTATATTGAAAACTAAATAATGCTCAATAGATCTTAACTAATTATAGAACAAAACTAACTAATGTACTAGATATGTTAACTAAAAAATAATGTAAGTCTACATATAGATTAATTGCCAAGCTCTAAACTATTTTGCAAAAATACTTAACTAATTCGCCAAAAATATTAACTAATTCGCCAAAAATATTGTCGTGAGAATTTGTGAGACGCGGCCCGTTTTTTGAAAAACATATATTTCTTGGATTTGGGCAGTAACGTGAGACCGTCTTTTTCCCAAGAATTTGTGTATTAATATTGTTTGTATTAAATACTAATCTTATAGGTTAACGACTGGTTTTCTAAAATGGTGTTACAAAGGGGAAAAAAATTCCACTGTGGTGTTTGGCTAAAACTAATTCTACGTTATGGTGTTCATCATGTGGCTTGGATGTGTTCCACTTGCTTCGTATAGAATATAGACAAGTCGCTGAAATTTCAAGTTGCTTTTAAGAAGTTGTCGCTCTACCCAATATCGGCTAAGTGTATGTCGCTGGAAGTTGTAGTGACTTAGAAATTTAGAATGAGTCGCTACAGTGCGTGACAAATGACTTTTATTTTCATCCAATTCTATCATGCACTAATGGACGATTTATGCACAAATGAAATACTTGACAAGAGGTGGATTAAGATATAATGAAAAAAAATGCTAATTAAATTAATGTCTTTTTGATATTTTGGTTATGCATGATGCATCTAGTACTAGATAATTCGACTTCATGACGATTGCCAGTCGAATTAGCTATCCAATTTGAGTTAGTGAGAGGAGCCAAATCCACCTCTTGCCGAACTTCCACCTACCTTTTACCATTCATGCCACCTTTCTGCCAAGCCATCACCTTCAAGCAGTGAGCAAATGGAGGGACGAACTAGGGGGCGGGGAGTTTAGGTAGTTTGAACGGATTTTAAATGATTCACTGCAAAATGTGACAATTAAGTAAAAACTAGGTTTTGGATCCGTGCATAATGCACGGAACTTTTTAGTTTAAAATAATGTTTATATATCGTACATTGAAAACATATAAACGATTCTTTACGTTTACTCAATCAAAAACTTTTTTGTATAATAAAGATGCACCTTTATATTAATTATAAAGTTGTTTAGCAGATACATAACTCATATGTTTTGGAAGACTTCTTTATATGCTACATTAATCGTAGTATTAGACATCACATGTTCTTTCTCATAAATTAGTACTATTAGACACTTTTTACTCGTGACTCTTTAAATGGCTACATAAAATTGGCCATAGGCGAGAAGTGGTCTCGGGAGATACAAACCACCATGCAATAGAAATTGTCCTTGACTTTTAACACTGCCAAAGGAAACTACGTACCTTATTTGAAACCTCATAGGAAATTTTGTTTCATCTGACGGAATATCATACGGGGTATAAATACCTTATTCCCCGTTGCTACCTGAAATGACCACAACTTGGATGATTCAGATTTTTTACATGCTTGATTACCAGCTAGCTAGTATTGTTACACAAACTAGATGTTGGGTCAATATTCCTCAGTAGCATCACAGGTGTACCAACCTTCAGTCTTATATAGTGATTCTATCGACCGAAACATCGTCTAATTGTATTTAGGAATCCAGTGGAGTAGATTTTCATGCACTTCTAAGCTGCTCTTTTCCTTAAAATTTGCATTTAAACTTAAATATACTCTATTAATTCCATAGGTAATTCGGACAACACATTATCATTCACCATCTCCACTATCTCATGAGTCGAAGCAAGAATATCCATCGTTTGAAAATACTTAGGTTCCACATCCTCTAGGTGGCCGAATATATGTTTTCCACCATACCTGATATAAGATCATTTCCACCATCTATAAAATTGACAATGAGTATATAGTACCCGTGCGATGATATTTACTCTCTTGTCTAAAGTTAAATAACTTACATATCATTCTAAGTTCAATTATGATGAGGATGATGATCAAAATTCCAAATCGAATATTGATTAACTCGTTCCAATACGAAATTTCAAATCTTTATTTTACGTTACCATTTATAATATAGAATTAGTCAATAGACTTTTTATTTTCATGTCATATTGTAGACCCTTAAAAGGTTACTCTTGTGTATGAATTTCAATATTTCTTTAGTATATAGTGTTATACTCCCATTCGTATCTTCATTTATTTTGATATTTTTATACTTTGAACTGCATAATGGATCAGAGTGATTAAAATAATTGATACATATGATTTTTCCCCTGTTGGTTTTTGTTCCTAATTTCTTTTTTGGGTGTGACATTTTTGTACTTCCCACTTTACTTCCGCCTCCCAAAAATTACCTTAAATGACTCCAGTGACCAACCATTAACCTTACTCCTTGATTTCTTCCAAAAAGTAATCGGGATAATATAAAAATATGGAGGTAGAATTTTAAAATATGTCAAGTCAACACCAGTTTTAATATTAATTAAACTAATTTATAACATATAAATATGTAATAGCATATTACTGTATATATGTGTATTTAGTAGGTTCTTCGCATGATTTACATTTTATGGTTTTTATATAAGAAAAGGTGAAAACAAAAGTACATAGATAAATAACAACTTTTTCTATTCAATAACTTTATCCAATCCTTTCAAAACAATCTTACTCTCTTTCTCTTTCAACATTTCAAAAAACATGTTTGTCCTTACAATTCATCTTTCTCCCTAAAAAACCAAAAAGTAAAGAAACAACCAAACTTAGTGTTCATTTATTGGGAGTAAAACCAACTAATTTTGAATACTTACAATCCCTCTTTTGACATATAACACCAGACAATTAGCTAATTTTGTTGATTTATCTATCTCGAATAGTATCTGAAACATGGGGATTTTTTTAGGATAGCCGATTCGAAATATCCAAAAATATTCGTTTTCAAGATAAGATATCCGAAAATATCCATGTCCGGATATCCAAAAATATCTGACAATCCGAAACTTATTATATGTATTTTTCCTTTGAAAAATTCAATTTTTTAGTGTTCGGATATCCGTTCCGATCCGAAATTTTGGATATCCACTTTTCGAATCGGATTATCCGTAATGAATTCCCCTATTGGCATGATGGATTGCATATTGTTTGATTGCACAAATCAAGTAGGATTGCATAATGTTGATTGCGTAAATCAAGTGAGATTGTATTAGGCCATCCCTCTAATTTATTTAAGATGATTCTTCATCAGCAAACCAATATGGAAATTATTTGTATGCACCTTGATTTAAGGATAAAAATATCAATTAATGATTCCTCATCCACTTGCCAATATGGAAGTTATTAATATCCACCTTAATTTAAGGATGAACAATATCAATTAATTCCTAATTTCAAGATGGTAAGAATCACACCAATCGATTTGCATTGTTTCATTCTAATCAGTGACACGTGGCATGTAAATGAAAAAGGCGGCCACGTAGGATGAATTTTTCATCTTTTATCTTTTATCTTTTATCTTTTATTTTTTATTAGTATGTAGTACTACTATGTACGAAGTACTAGATAACAAATCCTTATTTTACTTTTACTTTTCAAAGCCCTCCCTCCATTATTCGAACTGAAAATAAGCCCAATGATGCGTTTAGGCCGGCTGGTCAAAAACCTTGTCTCAATTTTTCCTGTGAAACTAAAACCATCAGAAACAGTGGGCCTATTATTAAAGTTTGGCCCAAGGATTTAGCTCCAAAGAATAACCATCCTTTTGCTTGTGTTCCAATGAACCAAAATACTTGTCTGATTGGTGAAAGCTCGGGGGTAAATGACTTCTTTTATTCGGCTGGGTCTGAACTGAGTTCCCTGGATTTGGATAAGATGGATATTGATAGCCCAAATGATTGTTCAAAGATGGGACTGGAAAAAAGAACCAAAAAGAAGCCTATTTTGCAAATTAAGAAAGAAAGGGAAGCAAGAGATAAGCAGTTCAGAAAAGCTTAGAAAGAATGGGTGTTGGGGGGCAAATATGTGGGGAAATTTTGGAGGGAATAAGAAGAGAGTAACTGAGCTGACAGTAGGAAAGGACATCAGCATGGATGGTGAGGAAGAATTATGGATTCCAATTAAGAAGAGAAGCAAACTACAAAGAAAATTCAAAGGAAAACAAATCATGAAGTATGGACTGAGTGAAAGTGACACAGTTGGAACAAGCACAGAGGAAGCTGAAGACTTGAAAGGGAAGGTGGCTGACCTGAAACAGCCACCAATGAAGATATGAGAGCATGTGCTTGGAATTGTCGGGGCCTTAAATCTGTCAACTCCCCGACATTTCCTTATCTATCATGGATAGTTGGCAGTCAAGCTTTAGATTTTCTTTTTCTTTCTGAAACAAAATGTCTTGTAATAGATGTAGAATCTTGTTTAGCTAAACTTGGATTCACAGGTTGGGTAGGACATGATGCTTTAGGCCTTTCGGGTGGGCTAATTTTGTGCTGGTCTAGTAGAATTGAAGTATCGATCCTCTTTGTATCCCAAAACTATATTTGTTGTATTGTCAAGGATGAAAGTAATGTTTCTTATTATGTGTCTTGTGTTTATGGAGCCCCTGTAATTGGTGATAGGAAGCAGGTCTGGGATACTTTACGTGCTTTTATTTGGGCTCACCCAGGTCACCATTTACTCCTGGGTGATTTTAATCAAGTAGAGTATAGTTCACAAAAAATGGGGGGAAACACATTAATTCAAGAGTGGAAAATTTTTAGTGAGTGGAAAAGTGATTGTGACTTGTTAGACATTACGTTTCATGGTGTTCCTTTTACTTGGACAAACAATCAAAAAGATGATCAAGCCATTTTTGAGAGGCTAGATAGAGGTTACTTTGCAATGACTCTTGGAAAACTTTGTTTCCCAATGCCCAAATAACAAATTTCCCTATCTTTCTCTCGGATCATGGACCAATTATTCTTGATTGTATCCCAGAAAAAGTAAAGAGAGCCAGACCGTACAAAATTGAAGCTTGGTGCCTACAATATGAGGAAAATGTGAATAATCTTAAATGGTTATGGAATAATAATGAGAAACATGGTTCGGCTCTTTTTGTTATTCAAAGGAAGTTGGAAGAAGCAAGATACAAATGCAAAAGATGGTGCCTTGAGTTTAAAAAGAAGCATAAAGTGCAATGGGATGAGATCAACATTGATTTATCAAAACACCAACAAAACTTGGGTGATAAAGAGAGCAAAAACTTGGAAGAAAAAGCAAGAAAAGAAGCTCGGTTTGCTACTGATATCAAGTTGGAATACTTGGAAACAAAGAGCAAAGTCTAATTGGGATGAATTGGGTGATCAACCTACGTCCTATTTCTACAAAAGTGTCAAATCACGTCAAGGACGAAATGAGATAAAAGCTATAAAAAATAGCAACGGGGATTGGACTAACTCTCAGGATGAAATCAAATTGGAATTTGTAAATTATTTTACAAAACTTTTTGAAGCGAGTCCTTTGGAGAATAGCCAAATAATAGACTTGGATGTTTGGCTGGAGCCTATGAGTTGCCTTTCCGAGGATCATGTTTCGCAACTCTCTCGGCCATTCAAGATGGAGGATGTGGAAGATGCTATGAGAAGTATAAAGCCTCTTAAATCGCCTGGTCCTGATGGAATTCCTCCAATCTTCATGCAAGCACAGTGGAATGTTTGTGGAGAGGATATGGGAAAAGCAGCTCTGGATTTTCTATCGGGTGGCTACTTGTTAAGAGAAACAAATCAAACTCATATTGTGTTAATTCCGAAAGTTGATCGTCCAGAACAAGTAAGTCAATTCCGGCCTATTAGTCTTTGTAACACTACGTATAAAATTATTTCAAAATGTTTGGTACGTAGATTGCAACCTATCATGAATGACTTAATCGGGAATTTTCAAAGTGCTTTTGTTTCGGGGCGCTCCATAAATGACAATTGCATTATAGCCCATGAAATGCTAAATTATGTGAAAAAGAAGAAGAAAGGCTCAGATTTCTCCCTAATTCTCAATCTAGACCTTGATAAGGCCTATGACAGAGTCAATTGGGGTTTTGTGGAAAAAGTTCTTCGGAGAATAGGTCTGCCCCCCCTTTGGATTCACTTAGTTATGCAATGTATCTCGACTGTTACCTACTCAGTGCTGGTAAATGGGGAACCTTCAGGGAAAATTAAACCTTCAGCTGGATTGAGACAAGGTGACCCTCTGTCTCCATATCTTTTCATATTGTGTATGGAGACTTTGTCTAGACAATTGAATAGACAGCAGGAGTTGGGTTTGATCAAAGGCTTGAAATTAGCCCAAAGAGCTCCTTCGATTTCGCATCTCTTTTTTGCTGATGATGCGCTTTTTTTCCTCAAAGGAACAATTGATAACTGTTGGAACATTAATAAAACATTGAGAGAATTTTGTGACCTGTCAGGAGAGA
Organism: Beta corolliflora; assembly: GCA_947648045.1. Classification (NCBI taxonomy): domain Eukaryota; kingdom Viridiplantae; phylum Streptophyta; class Magnoliopsida; order Caryophyllales; family Amaranthaceae; genus Beta; species Beta corolliflora. The sequence goes on along the minus strand of CANSZD010000876.1, from coordinate 616,920 downwards.
TGGTAAATCAGCAGAAATCGTATGCAGTCTTTAGCAAAAATATTCCTAGAAAATTCATAAGACTTTTGAACAAAGGTCTCAAAGTGGAGGCTAAGGAAAAACTAGGTAAGTACCTAGGATGCCCAATGGATGTGGATGGCCGTACTCTAAACATTTTCCAAGATCTACACCAAAAGGTAGATGCGACTATAGCCTCATGGAAATTTTCTCATTTGAACCTAGCGGGTAAACTGATTCTTATTAATAGTATCCTTGTGGCGTACTCTTCCCATATGATGGCTACGTATATGTTTCCTAAGAAGATTCTAAAGCAAATAACTTCTTCTCTCTTGAGATTTTGGTGGAAATCAAGCAAAGATAAGAAGCCTTTATATTGGAGGAAGAGAGAGGATCTAGAGAAGCACAAACATGATGGTGGGTTGGGCTCGAGAAATCTAGTCACTATGAACCAAGCTTCTCTATTCAAACAAGCTTGGAGAATCCAGAACAATGAGCAATTGTTGGTAAGCAAAATCTTCAAGGCTAAGTACTCATCAGCTTAGTTTGCTAATAGCCTGAAAGGGTCCATTCCTCGTAGCTGCTCGTGGGGAGGGAGGAGTTTAATGCGAAGTGTTTATGCCATGGCTCATGGAGTAGGAGTTAGAATTGGAAATGGTAAAAATACAGATATTAAGTCAGCAATATGGGTGGGTTCAAGTCTGTTACAGTTTAACCAAGATATCACGAGAAACGATGCAGTGGAGCCTAAAAAGGTTGTAGAGTTCATCAAAGAGGGAAAAACGTGGGATGTAGGAAAGTTACAGCAGTGGTTTAGTGAAGAATCATCAGTTTTAATTCAGACCATCCATATTCCACAAATTGAGACTGAGGATACTTTTTTTTTGGAGATTCACAAAAAATGGTGACTATAAGATAGGATCAGGTTATTGGCTGCTGAAAAATGGTGTCAATCCTCAGGTAAACTTTTCTTTATTCTGGAAACAAAAAATTTGGCCAAAATGGAAATTTTTCTATTGGAAGCTATTTAATGGAGCTCTTGCTACCAGAGTAAACCTTAGGAAAAGGAAAATCCTAAGCGAGATTCTTTGCCCACTTTGTGGAAAGTATGAAGAATCTGATACTCACTTATTTAAAGATTGTGAAATTTCAATGAGAATTTGGAAATCTTCAAATTTAGGAATCCGAGCTCAGATTCCTACCAAGTGCCCAATTAAGGTATGGACAAAAAATTGGATTTGGTTCTTAATGAATGAGGAACGAGGAGAGTCTCAAGTATTTGATTTTATAAACATTCTTTGGAGTATTTGGTTGATTCGAAACAAATGTGCTTTTAAAGCCTCTCATGTGTTAAGTCCAAATGAGATTATGTTTAGTTCTCGTCATTGGAAACAAAGATGGTTGGAAATCAATCACTTACCAGAAGAGAAAAACGAAGGAAAATTGGTAGGTTTGAGGAAAAAGGACTCCAACATAGGAGATGCCTCCTGGAGTCGAAACTGTCATCAAGAGGAAATAAGTTTCAAACTTATTGTAGATGGAGCTTGGAAAATTGAAAAAGGGCAACAGGGAAAGATAAGAGCAGGTTATGGGTGGGTTATTATGGATAAGAGTAGGGTTATTGATCAAGGAAAAAAACACATCCATGCGTCTTCGGCAAGGCAAGCAGAAGGGTATGCCTTTCTGTTCGGTATTAAGGCAGCTATACAAGCTCAGGTAAAGGACATAGAAGTATGGACAGAGTCGGAGGAATTATTGAAAGGAATCCAAAATATCAACACAGCTGCATGGGATTTAAAATCTATCATTAGTGATATCCTTTTTATTTTAGCTTTATTTAATTCAGTTAAAGTTATTAATGTTTCTAGAGTAAAGGTGAATTATGCGCATAATCCTGCTATAGCAGCAAGGAAAGGGCATGAGTAACCTGTTTGTTTGTATTTTGAGCCTGTCAAAAAAAAAAAAAAAAAATCCTTATTTTACTTTCGAGACTAGTTGAGAAATCGTTCTAAGTCAATGTTTTTACCTTTTGTTTGACAATATTTGAAGCATAGCAATCGCAAAAATCAAAATAGTAGTAGTTGCGTAGTTTGAAGAAAGGTCATGGTATCAACTTTCCAAATCCCCCGTTTCAGTTTCAGTTTCAGCTGAATCAAAATCTAGATCTATTTGTACTTTCAAACTCCACGCCACACCACCACACTGCCGCCACCGCAACCGTCTTCACGGCGGATGTGCTGCTGTCCAGTTACTTTTTCTCTCTGTTCATCCAATAAAGTTAAAAGTTGACTAATTATCACACACAATATCGCATTTCCGGTGAAAATTCCGAGCAAAATTTAGCTTTTTCGACGAGATTCGAAACTCGGATCTTCCAAAAATCCAAAGGTATTACTCCTATTAGCTTTAACTTTGAAAATTGAATCTTCAACAAATTTCGACGGAGAATCCAGAATTGAAGAAAGACTTGAACAATGAGTAGTTTAGGTTTTCGATTATCTTCCAATCTGTTGTTGCATGATCCAGTAGTTATGGAAGTTTTGATTGTGAAACGAAACTGTTAGATTGAAGTAAATGTATAGTGACCTAATTTGCTCACCTGAATGGCTATGAGAAAGAATGTGAACATTAATTCAAGCAGGTTTTTTAGTGATAAAAAGTGGATTATTCCATTTTTTGCGAGTTTACTTGTATCTATAACGCTTCTGTTGACTAGTTTTTCCGGATTATATTCGCCTACTTTTGATGATGATGCATCACAGTTTGATGGTATGAATGTTGGTGAATCTGAGGAGTGGACTGATTACTTTGTGGAAGATGATATTAAAAGAGTATCGGCATTGAGTGGGAATTCGGACAAGGAGCCGCCTCGATTCGCTTATCTTATATCCGGTACTATAGGTGATAGCCAGAGGATCATGAGAGTGTTGCAAGCAGTGTATCATCCGAGAAATCAGTATGTCTTGCATATGGATTTTGAAGCTCCACCTAGGGAAAGATTAGAATTGATAATGTCTGTTAAAAGTGATCCGACGTTTCGTGAAGTAGAGAATGTACGTGTGATGGATAAATCGAATTTGGTGACTTATAAAGGTCCAACCATGATTGCTTGCACTCTGCAAGCTATCGCTATTTTGGTAAGGGAAAGTTTGAACTGGGATTGGTTTATTAACCTCAGCGCTTCGGATTATCCTCTAATGACGCAAGATGGTGAGTTTCTGCCACTTGTCTTGTACTTTTGTGGTTTGCCTGATGTATGTTTGACATTGCTGTTGTTTTATGGATTTTATTCTTCAATGCTGTGTGGTTTCTTATGTATTGGATACTTTGGTATGCTGGATCCGTATGACTTTCACAAAGTCAATCAAAGGGTTTGAGAAGGCTTTGGAACCGGTGTGCCTTTTCTTTTCTTTGTGTGACTTCTTCAATAAATAAAAGAAGTTCTATTAGCTTTATTTGAAGTGAAAGTTCAGTTAAGTGATATTGTAGAAGGAAGAAGGTAAATTGGCTAAATGTAGGGTCTCCTAATATTTGCTTTGATGTGTTTAACTAATTTTCAAGCAATTTGGGAGAAGAAACCTCAACTAGAATCATGATGGAGTTCATGAGTTGATGTTTTTCTAGTTGGAATTTCATTTCTTGTGCAACATGAATGGTTGTATCCACGCCATTTATATATTTACAATGTGTGAAAATGGCATAAACACATTGATTTGATGACTCAAGCCTAATAACCAAATTTTATGCTCTCATTGCCTGAATGATTTACTAGTTAACTCATCAACCAGGTAAAGTATGCTTAATGAGTAGGATACATAAAATATATTGGCATATTGTGAAAAGGTTTATTTGGTTGAATGGCATTCATTGACTAATTATTATAGTCAATGAAATATATTAAAATACAAAAGTAGAAGAGTCATTCTTGGAAGGAGGGAGCTTAACCAACAGGAGGATGGCTTGGTTATTTAGCTCACAACTCTCACATCTCTTCTGTCTGTGCTCTGCATGCTGAACTGTATGTCCCAGTGACTCTGGACCATAGTGTTGAAAATGCGGTTTTCGGTCACGATCGTGGTAACGGTCACAGTGATGCGGGAACGGGGATGATGCGGTTATCGTACCGCCAAATATCGGCTTAGACCATGAGATATCCCTTAAACTCACCTAAAACACGGTTTTTTTTACACCTTTACGATGCGGGTAGTAGCGGTTCGGTAAATTGGAAAACCTTTACGATACGGGTGATACGATACGATGCGGCCTTGTTTTGACACCATGCTCTGGACTAGTCTATTGTACACTAGTTAGGAGACACAAGGCTAACATTTTACGACAAAGCCGGCGAATATCCAAGACTTAGGTGGTGGTAATCATTTCTAGAATGGACCTTTATCATGTCAGTACAACATGCTAAGAGATAAGTATTGAAGCATTATTTTATATAAACTCCTAGGCCTAGCCAATTATTTTACCTTGTTATATATGGAAAATTGAGTCTCCAGATTTTACTCGATGGCGACAAATTACAATTTCTGAGTTTCTTTGTCTTGTCGGTTAAATAGTCTGTTTCCCTTTGGCGGCAAATTTTCTGAACATCACTTTTTTCTTTTCCAATAATGAGTTGGCAAACAGGATTCTCTACATGGATGAATCCTAATTGAGGTGTTAGATTGTAAGCTAAGGCTATAAGTTATATGGAGTGTTGTGTAATACAAACCCTGTTTGTTTTTCTATATAACAATTATGTTAATGCATAAGTTATGGACATTTTTTGTACATGAGATTACAGTGTAGAGGGTTGAGTATGGTTAGGGGCAAGGCTGTTAGCTTGAGAACCTCCTGCCTACTAACAATGGATCCCTTATTGGTTGTTGTATAAAGAAAATCTGGCTTAATGGGTTTCTCGGATATATGGTGCAACGGGTTTGAAGAAGTGATACGTTTTGCAAATTAGTGGATCTTCATTGCAGCTTTTTTGCTTGTCGAGTAGCATCGAGTCTTGTTCATTATCTTCATTTTGTCTGAAATATCTAAACTTAAATCATTGAATGAAGTATGAACTCTTTTGAACATTTGCCTCTTTCCTCATAGAGTTGTTGATGTAGTATTAGTAGCTTATATCCTTGGTTCTACCATCCTTAGATGTATCTATAGCTGCATGCCCATATAAACATAGAGGCATTATATGTGCTATTAATATAGAGTCCTGGTTTTTGTGCTATCCTTGGGATGTATTAAATTCCCAGCTCTTAATACAAAAGTATAAATCTCATTTTAGTTTTCATTGCACAGATTTGTTTCATGTTTTCGCCAACTTGTCACGGAAACTGAACTTTATTGAGCATATGCAGATGGTAGATGGGTGGAAACTGTGAGTATGTTTTTGCTGCATACCCAGACTTTAATATGCTCTTAACTTGTATTCTAATCCAATTTTAATATGCTCTTCACTTGTATTCTAATCCAATTTTTATCTGCAGGAGACATAGAGCAATGCCTATCGCCGTTGATCCTGGCCTCTACTTATCCAAAAAATCTGATCTTTTTGTGACTACCCAGCGCCGATCACTTCCTACTGCTTTTAAGTTATTTACTGGTATGTCTAGTTGGATGTTTGTTTTGTATTGTATTCCATGTTTCCACTGTCAGAAGTTGTTTTTATTCTAGTCCTAGTGGTGTTACACAATTCTAGAAATTCATCTGAATGTTATCACAAAATGTTATGTTTAAGCATGCTGTTGAGAAAGACTGTAATTATAAGACCTATGATTAATTCGAGCGATATTTAGACTGAACTTGTATTTCACAAAAATCTGATCTCGAACAGAAACCCAAAATTAACCAAATGGATCTGGAACAAACCCAAAATTTAACTTAAACCTATTCCGATCTAAAGCAAAAATGACCTGAACCAATCATGACCTGGAAACAGGTGACTTGAGCCTGAAGCGAGACCAAACACAAACCTGATTTGACCCAATCTTTTTGTCATTTATATTTAGTTGGTTTTAAGAATTTTCAACGCATTGCGTGTTGGAAGTTAATGGAATGTAGCACAAATGGACCATTTGGCTTGCAAACTTTGTAATTCTACTTTAAAGCTAGAAAACTTTGCTTTATCTATTGACCCCACTTTTAAAGTTGGGATTATAGGTTCTGTTGGTGTGGGTTCTGCTCATCCAATACACTAGATAGGGTGTGCTATTTTTGGACTTAAGGGTAGTTTGTGAGATTTTGGCTCATTTTTTGGGACCCCTTACCTTCAGGGCATGAGGATTCGGGTTTGGGGCTAGGCATTCTAGGTACAATGAAAAGTCCTAGCAACATAGGATGTGTAGTTGTGTACCCCCGTCCCCCCTTTTAGGGCTTGAGGATTTGGGTTTTAGGTTAGGTATCTTAGGTACAATGAAAAGTCCAAGCAGCATAAGATGTATAACATGGGGTCTAGTTTTTCCTATTTTAATTTAACTTTGATTCTCTCTCTCTCTTCCTATATGGTGTGAAAGAGAGTGAAGAGAGAGGGGGAAGAGAAACGAAGGGAAAGGAAGGGGAGATAAAAGGTTTCAACTTAAAACGCCCAAGTCACCTTCAATTGCATAATTTTGATTAGTCAGAAGTTTTTTTACCGACCTTGAATTTGGTCTTAAGTTGTTGTATGTGAGAGCCTTGGAGCATTACTAGGTTTTAAAATCTTTGAAAGAACGATGATCTTTTTTGGGCGGTGTTCTGATTGGAAATTTGAAAGAATCGGATTTTGATCCTCTAATGACAAAAATAAAGTGAATAAAAATCCAAAAGGATCTGCACTTGGATTAAATTTTGTGCATAAAGCAATCTAACTCCAAAATAGATTCAATTATCTAAGGATGTGCTCTTTTAACTTATATTTTCCTGAACTTGACTTGAATGTTATAGAAGTTGTTACTTGTTACTCCTAAACTGAACTTATCTAAACTTGTACATTATTGGAAGTTTTTGCTCTGCTATAAAGAGACCTTATTAGCCCTGACCTTGAACTTACTAATCTGAATTTATTAACTTTGAACTTTACCTATCTTAACATACTCCTATTAGCTTTAAACTTAACTTTCGAGTTACGAGAATTTATCTCAAAATAAGTAGTTTTTTAAGGTAGGAGAACAGAGCTTTAAAATGTTAGAGAGAAGTAAAGTGGAAGTTACAAAGACCATCGAAAGGATCCACCAAAGATTTAAAGCCACTAAGGGGAGAGAGAGAACTCATTCAATTTCATCAACATAATTTCAGAAGGGTTTATTCAACATAACATCTCCAAATGAAGAGTTATCAGAACACTAAAGCTCTGCTTTAACCTCCTTTCAAAAAAAAAAAAAAGCTCTGCTTTAACCTTCAAGAGTTATCTTCAGGAGTTTAAGTTTAGATAAGATTTCTTGAGGGCTACCATAGTTCAATACACTACTACAATTAATTCAGATAAGTCAAAATGGTGAAGAGAACACACCTTAAGGGCCAAGATCAGAAAATGGACATTTGCTCGGGAAACAGCTTGTACAATGCCAAGCAACACAGGCAGGATATGTTTTTTTCTGTAAGAAGTTTTTTGCATTGGTCTGCCCTGCCTTTAATCCTTGTGCTAAGTGCTAAGTGATGACGTGGTTGTGTTTTGTGGGATAAGAGGGCCATGTCTCCTCCTGATTCTTTCTTTTTGACCATGCAAGGTTCCTATATAATTATAAACCGAGATCTACTGTCAAACCACTTAGCTCTTATATTAAGCTATGCAATTGAGTCCAGTCAAGAGGAGGAGAGCCATTTCATAGTTAATCAACCCAAATTTGCCATTGGAGATTCAAATTTCACTATGGATTTTGTAACTTAAATTTCTCTTGGATTGGCTTATCAGTCTGGATCATTTTGTTTATATCTGTGGCCTTGACATCTGAGAGCTAATATCTGCAACTTTGAGGCCTAATTAGCCTTGCTATTACCTTTTTTCCGTTGTTCTTGTCTCTCCCCTCCCCTCCCCTCTTCTTGTTCTTTATTTAGTTTGCCCCTGGAAAAGTGTTCTGATTTTCATATCATGTGCAGGTTCAGCATGGGTAGTAGTGACTCGATCTTTTGTGGAATACTGCATATGGGGATGGGATAATTTCCCAAGGACAATCTTAATGTATATGACTAATTTTATCTCTTCTCCTGAAAGCTATTTTCATACTGTAATTTGCAATACCGAGGAGTTGCGCAGTACAGCAATAAGCCATGATCTTCATTATATTGCATGGGACAATCCTCCAAAACAGCACCCTCGCATTTTGTCGATGAAGGATTTTGATGAGATGGTAAAAAGTGGTGCAATATTTGCTCGCAAATTTGCGAGGAATGATCGAATTTTGGACAAGATTGACAAGGAGCTTTTAGGCCGCTCAAACAGATTTGCACCTGGAGCATGGTGTATTGGAGACTCGGCTGATCCCTGCTCATTACGAGGTAACGATTCCCACTTTAAGCCAGGCCCTGGTGCTGCAAGGCTTCAGGAGCTTATGAACACATTATTGTCTGATGAATTTCGGAGTAAGCAATGTTCTTCAAGCAGATGAAGGTTGAATGAGCATCAAAGGTATACAAGTTCATTTTGTCCAGAGAAGAGTTTCGTCTGTTCTTGACGCTTTTCCCAAGACATAACTGTTCAAAATTTTATGTTTCATACTGAATTACTGATTGTCCCTACTTAAATTGGTATGTTCTTCAAATAGAATGTCCAACTTCGAGCCAATGAGGTCTTGCTAAGTGTTTAAGGCTGAGGTTGTTCTTTTTTTCCTTGTTTGATATTATGTTTTATTTTTACTTATCCTTTCTTTACTTCCAATGATGAAAAGAGAAAAAAAGGTTCCATTAGTCCACTTCTTTATTTGAATCGTTTTTAGTTCCTTTTAATTTTTTTTTTGAGGGGATAGTTCCTTTTAGTCAGTTTACAATTATTTGAGATAATCATTTTTGGACTCAAGTAAAAGTGAAAATTTATCCATTTTTTCATGTATTGTCCACCATTGTCAAATCATTGACTTGTTTTATCATGGGTTTTAATGTCCACCATTGTCATTAATATCTTTAATTATGTGTTATTATGTCTTTTGTGTAATTGCTTGAATATGTAAAGGTGGAAAGAATTGCATAGCTTGAGTCAAATTCGATAATTAAAATAGTGGGTTTAGTAGACCTGGTTATTGGATAAGGTAGCTCAATGGCTAAAGGATTAGGGTCAAATTTATAGGGCTTTTTAATTGCTATTGGTTATTGATTGGATAGAAATCATTATAGGGTTGATTAAATATCCCAATAATTTTGAAAAATAAATTAGATATTGTAAAAATAATTGCTTATTCAATTAAACTCACTTTTGTCTTTCTCAGTTCATTATTTTTCTTACTCGGTTGTCAACCCTCCCATAATCAACCCGTTATCGATCTGCATTGACCCGACTCCCTTATGAGGTGACTCTTTATGACCTGACACGCTTTCGACCCGTACTGATCCTGACTGGACCAATAACCAGGTCTAAATCTAAGTAAATGACTTGATTCAAAAGTGATTCATTTAATGAGTTGTTAAATGTCGCCCTAAAACTTCTTACGATCGTCCTAAATACGCTCTTTCTACCCCTTTCTGGCTTTCCCTCACTTCCCCTTCCTCTTGTTCTTCCACCACTACTATGAATTACACCACTGGAGCCACCACCACCACCAATTTTCTAGCGAGCATGATCCCTTCGACGACACATCATTTCCTCCAACGACAAGAAGCAACTTTCTCAATCTAGCAAAATTGCTCTCAACATGTACACGGAAAAGAAATCAAATTCAAGGATAGAAGCCTAAACCGAAAACCAATCCTATCCATCCAATCAGACTACTTAGTTTTATTGGATCTCTTTTCCCATCGCAAAAATACATGATAGACGAAATCAATTGATTTTTTTTTTTAAAAAATGGTGAGGCGTCCATGGTAGACGCTTCATCACAGGTGCGGGCGCCTACTATGGACGCCTGAGCTTGTGGTGGAGCGTCTACCATGGACGTTCACCAATTCAATTTTTTCTCGTAAACTCAAATCTTAATTTCTCTTTTTGTGGGATTTGTTTTGTAAATGTAATTTTTGTTTTGTTGGATTGATTTGTTTTTTTGGGTGTTTTTCAGATTTTTAAAGATGAGTTGTCTGGATCTTCCTTTGATACTACTCAATCGAAGTAACATTGTAGCTTTTATAAGGTGGTGGATCCGTGGGGGTGGTGGACAGGTGTTGGTGATAGTGGTGGAAGAAGAAAGGAAAGAGGAAGTGAGGGAAAGGAAGGAAGAGTACTGAGAAGAAATGAGAAGGTATAAAACACAGTATAAAAATATGTATTTAAGGTGTTAGTAACCAATTTTAGGGCGTCGAATAGAAAAAAACCCTTTATTTATTAATTGAGTTGGTCCAAGGTTCGGGTTAAGGTTTTAAACCTATCACGGTATCACCTATGTAGTTATTTTTATTATTTTGCTTTTGCACAATTATCTCCGATGCAAATCTTTTTCCTTTAGTATTTTTAATTAGGTATTAGTAAAATCATAAAAAGTTGATATCCTAAAACTACACGTCGAGATGAATCAAGATTCCAAATAACTAATCTTTCATATTTTGTATTAATACTAAATATGGTCGAAATTTTCTAAATTTGACTAGAATATTACAAGTAAGGAAAGAAAACTACAAAGGAAGAATATTTGCATGTTACGTGCATGGCTTATTATAAAAATATCGGTGTACAAAATTGGATACAGAAAGTATTTCATTTCATAAATTAATAAAAGTAAGAGTTATCATGAAAACACCGAATTTTAAACACAGGCCAATGGGGCATAAGTTTCGAGTTTTGACACGAAATTTTAACGTTTTTACTCCTAGATTAAGGCAGGCAACCGTTTCAGAAAAAATCAGTGTTTGAAATTGGAGGAAGAGCAACGAAACAGAGAAAGAAAAATATGGGAAAAGCTTAACCTTCTCTAAACCATTTTTAGAGGCAACTTTTGTCATCTCAAGTTTGCACCTTTTCTTTTTTGATTTTATGGGTTGATTTGCTCATCTCAAATTACTTGGAACTTTGCTCTGATCCGAATCAAAAAATTTAAAAAGGGGAAAATAAATACCGGGTTGATCAAATTACATAAGAAAATTGTAGGTAAGCAAATACCCATGTCATATCTTTTGAGGAATTCCTTCCTTCAAGGAAAATTTTGTTCATCTGGGATCGATGTCATTTTATAAAAGATGATATTAATTGGTTGTTCCTGATCTTGTTTTAAAATTTGATCGGCATCTTTATACGAAATTCTGCAATTCTCAACGTTATAAGTGCATCTTACTAATCATCAATACATTTTGAGGGTGTTTTTTTTTTCTCATCTTTCTATTATGTGCTTCATTGATCTTTAATGTGGATTTTTGTGGGGTTGTGTGGATCTTTAACATGATCAACATGATAGATTTGGCCATTAAATTCTTGTTAGGAATTAAGAGCAATTAGAAAGGCATTATTATGGCTAACACATGTGTAGAACATGATAACTTCTATGATGCCCTTGAGGAAATATCTTCAGAATCTGACAGTGAATCAGATGGTTCTGAGGTTTGTACTTCTGAACTTCAGCATTATGATTTCTGGAATGGAAACCCGAAAAGTATAGATGAACGACGAGATGAATTTATAAGAAAGACGGGTTTTGTTTTAGATCGGTGCCATACTGCTAGAGAAGGACCTGATGATACTACTTGTATGATCACTGAAAAGAGTAATGACAGCACAACAGGAAAGGATTTAGCAGGTAAAAAGAATGAGGAAGCTGCAATTGATGAAGAAGATGATGATTTGTTATGGAGAATTAAGTGCTTGAATGATGAGGTTGATGATGAAGAAATTCCAAGTGAAGTTTGTTTGAATTCTTGTGTTACAGTTAATGAGTTTCAAGAAAAGTTTGGATCATCTGATCTAGTTCAGCGTTTCATAACAAGAGAATCAGACGAAGAAATGGATATGGTGGGTAAGAGAAAACAGCAGATTAAAGAAGGTAATTGGTTAAAGAGATTCAGCTTCAAAGCTGCAAATATGTTTAACAAAGATAAAGAGAGCAAAGAAGTGTTCAACAACTGCAAAGTTTCCGGGTCTAAAAGCCAGAGAATTCGTGTTCGTTCTCATAAGAAATGGTCTAAGGAGTTGTCTTCCTTATATAATAAACAAGAATTTTCCGCTCATAAAGGCTCAATTTTATCTATGAAGTTCAGTATTGATGGGCAGCATCTTGCTACTGGTGGTGAAGATGGAGTTTTGAATGTATGGAAGGTAGTTGAGGATGAGAGAATTACTGATTTTGACCTTTTGAGATTCAGTGCTGTATCTGCAGGTATGAATTTTTCTGTGAATGGTATTCCAAATTTGGCTTGCTTTCTCAAGTTTAAAGAGCAAGGAAATGTGATGAATAAGCTGAAGAAATCATCTGATCAATCAGCTGCAAATGATATTATGATTCCTCGTAAAGTGTTTCGGATTCTAGAGAAGCCTTTGCATGAGTTCCATGGACATGAGGGTGAGATCTTGGATATCTCATGGTCTAAAAATGGGGTTAGTATGTGCATTGATCTAGTAAAATGATGTTAAAAGTCAATGTTATACTCCCTCTGCATGATATGTTTGTCCATATAAATCTATATCAAAAGGCATTATCATATCAATTTATCCACGCAACTTGATGTTAAAAATCAATGTCATATTAGAAGTCCTGAAGATGCAACTTGAAAGTTTTAACATCAGGGACTTGTCAATTTATCAATGTAATTATAATCCAATCAAAATAAAGAATAAAAAAAACAATATAAGATGATAATTTTTTTTAAAAAGAAATAAACTTCCAGTCATGAGTTTTACATATATAGTTATAATTTGTTGTGCATGCAGCAACAACTGGAGCATCTTCTAGGCCCAAAAACTAGTTTGAACTGGTCACGTGACAAATGATAACCTTTCTTTGGATTTATGAATTCATTGCACCTTTCTTTCAATGCAGCATTTGCTTTCATCTTCAGTTGATAAGACAGTGCGCTTGTGGGAAGTAGGATGTAGCCAATGTCTAAGAGTTTTTCCTCACAATGATTTTGGTAATGTGAAGTTTATGTTCCTATTACATTCTATTCTATTTTATAGTATTAATTAGCCCGTGCTTGTATGTTATTCAACTTATGTCATTGGCTTGAATAGCCTTGTTTGTGACTCTTTTTTGTGTCATTGTTATTGATGTAGTAACTTGTGGACAGTTCAATCCCATGGATGATAACTACTTCATCAGTGGTTCTATAGATGGAATAGTTCGCGTTTGGGATGTCCTAAGATGTCAAGTGATTGACTGGATTGATATCAAGGAAATCGTCACTGCTATTTGCTACCGGCCTGATGGAAAGGTCAGGCCAAGGGTCTTTTTGTTGTCGTTATTGTTTTTGTTTTCGGTTTTGACAACCAATAATAGTGATATGGAAACAAGTAGTTTCGAGTATCTGTATTCAGTATTCAAGATATCATTAGTATATGTATGATTAATTTTTTAATTTCACTATATCGACCATCAGATTTCATTTGTATAACTTATTTTGCTTGATGACAGGGTGGTATTGTTGGCTCAATGGTTGGAAACTGCTCATTTTTTGAAATCTCAGGTATGAGACTCTATTTCTGCAGCTCTGCTAAGTAATCTGATGCTAGTCTTCAGTTGGTCTAGTGTCGGAATTTTCATCGTTATAACTGAGTTCAAGTATAGAAATAGGCAGGGAGACCATGCATTTCAAACTGGATTAACCAAAGTAATCAACTATATTTTAATTCAATATCTAAGATGGTCTTAAGAAGTAAGAATACTAAATCTTCAACGAGTTTGCATGCACTGGCCTTCGAGTTATATATCCTAAAATCAATTGGCAATAGGTGGAGTATTCTAGAATCTTTTATGTTAGTCATTCTCCCTCTTCTTCATCTACATGGAATAACTAGTCCCAATTCACATGTGCAGTTTTCTCTTTAACAAGCATTCTCAGATTTGAGTCGATCTCTTTTTTAAAAGCAATCGTCTCTCCCCATTTTAGACCGACAATTGTCAAGATTATTGTTACTGTATTATAATTACACAGGCTTTGCACTAAGAACACCCACCTTCTAAGATGATCAGTTCAATGGTCAAAATTTTATGCTTGTTTGAGTATTTCATCTAATTACTAAGGGCCTAGTTTATTTGGTTATCAATTGTTTATGTATGCACTACATTATAACCAACTTAATTCAACTGGTTAGGCAAATTCCGAGCTTTGAATTTTGCACAGTCAGAAAAAGTACTGATGAAACATTGCATGCAGCAGATGATTTTCTGCGTCACGTATCTGTTATATACTTGCAATACAAGAAGACATTAACTTGCAAGAGGATAACTGGTTTTCAGGTTATGACAATTTTCCTATTTCTTTCTTTCTTTCCATGTCAAAATATTATGCCTTTTGTTGCTTGTTGGAATGGCAATATATCTCACTTTTCTTTCTCATCACAGTTTTCACCGATTAACCCAAGTGAAGTAGTAGTTAGCTCGGCCGACTCCCTAGTCCGGATACTTAAGGGAGCTGATATCATCTGCAAACTTAGAGGTTGGTATATTTTAACATCCAAATTAACTTTTTACCAGAAATTAGAGTTCATTTAACAACATTTTTTTCCTCTGACAGTTCTATGCATGTTGAGCAAAACAAACAATCTCTCCTTAGTTCATCACAAATAGAATGCTTCCTTAATTTAACAAAACCAAAACACACTAATTTGGAAAATTATAGAGTTATGATGTGAAAATAATATTTTGAGTTCTATCTTAAGAAATATTGGCTATTGCGCTAAACCTCTGGAATATCATGGGATATTTTCCCAAGTTTGAATTATAATCCTAAAACCTTATGTAATAATTAACTAATTAAGTTGAATATTGTTGTTGATATAGTTCATCATAAATGAATGGCATGACCTATTTTACGGGCATAGGTGGTTTTAGTTGAGAATTTTTGTAATTTTGCTCTCTTTCGCAATATAGGTTCTCTCCCACTAATCGATCGAGGAAGCCAAGTATTCGCATCTTTCACAGCTGATGGAAAGCACATAATCTCAGCAACTGATGATTCAAATATATACATATGGAATCATCTTAACAATGGAAGAATTTCCAACAACAAACCGAAAAACATATGGTCTTCTGAAAGTTTTATATCAGACAATGCTTTGATCGCAGTACCTTGGCATGGTATTCGTACATCGACCTCAGCGCTACCACCATTGACACCAAAACAAACTACTCATACGAACCATGATCATGTGTCGTCATCTACGATAAGATCACAGGAAGATGAGGCATTACAAAAATTACGGGCAGCACTTGTTTCACCAGCCGTTGGAGACATTGATTATGGGTTCTTAAGGAATGTATGCGAAAGCATTTTGAGTGGTTCTCATATGTGGGGGCTTGTGATAGTAACAGGAGGAAAGGATGGACAAATTAGAACGTATCATAATTACGGATTGCCTGTTCGATATCCAGGGAAATCCCTTAGATCTTCATTCTCTAATATTAGAAACCGTTGTAGAGAGAATTGCCGTAGCTTAGGAAGTTCAACTAGTTTTGATCGATAGTTTAGACTTCGCATGGTAGGCTTAAGCATCAAAAACTTTATCTTGTAGTAATTTTGATGCCTAAATTGTATAGTCTAAGATTTACTTTCTTTGGTTTTGTTTCGGCTCTCGCAGTTGATACAGATCATGAAGCAACCCAAGTTCATATTGATCTCATGCATCTGTCCTGTTATACCATCATTTCAAATATCGACATTAAAAAAAAACACAAACACACCCGTTTACTTGAATGCGCAGCTTCATGCTGGAAAAGATTAAATTACTGATGGAAAAAGTAATCTGGAAGAAAACCATCTCATGCTTGTACAAACACCAAGATAAAAATATCATATATCTCTACGTATGACTGCAACATAATCAAATTTATGGTCAGACGAGCGCCTGGCATATATACATGATACATTTTGTCTAGAAATGACGGTAGTTTTATCAACCATGCCCCCACCAGGAGCTGGTCCTCTGGATAGCTGCTGCAAGACCGCTGCGCCCAAGGTTCAGCACAAAGGCACACCTTGCTCCATCCAAGTGTATTTCCATCTCCTGATGAAAAGAACTTCAACATCTACACTCTCCAGAAGCCTAGCCAAAATTGAGAAACCCTAGCCCAAAACGACTGAGATTTTTGTCCGAATGGCCAATAGGTAATAGCACTCTGGCTAATTTGGGACAATATTTGAACTTATGAAAAAATCCCCTTCCACCATGTGGCCCAAGATGAGCCAAAGAGTCACTAAAAGGCAAAAATTCCAATAGTGACTTCTCATTACCCGACTTGCAAAGAGCAAATGCAGCATCTACGAATCACCGCACTGCCATGTGAATCAGATAACTCAGCATGACAACCATCAGCTTCACCTAGAAAGGCCACAGATCCCCCCACAAAGACTTCCGAGCTTGATGATGTAAGGTTGGATTTTTCGCACGTGTAATGACCATATGCTCAAACGAGCCTTCGGAACCATCACGCTTGGTGGCCCGGCAAACATCCATTGCAACACGTCTGCCCCTCCTTTGAGGCATGAAGATTATTCTTCCCCAACCACTTCCCAAATCTGCACGACCTGCCTGCTCTTCTTCCTCTTCATGATCGGTAACAGCATCAGATTCTGTTGCATCAGAATCATATGAAGAATGATGGGCGTCATAGGGAACAATATCATCAGTTTCTTGCTCAAATTGGTCCTCTGACAACAGAGAAGAATTCAGTATCAGAATTTGTCAGTCAGGACAAGTTAATGCTTAAGCGAATAAAAGGTTTCAACTTTGGATTGATAGGCACACACAAAAGGCCACCAACGGAACCAAGACTTTAATGTGCAAATCGCCAATCGCAACTTAAGGGTACTCAAAGTTGGATGGCAAATTTGAACAAGAGCTGGATAATGAATCCATCATCAACAAGATTTTTGGTACAATTAATACCTAAGCACCCTTATGGAAGATATGTAATACTAACAGCTAACTACAAACACGGATAGTACAGATGATACTTACTTACCAAAATCAAAATTGACTACCTCATATAAAGTAGAAACTCTTCTTCCCCTCTCCAAAAGTTTGGCCTTGCTCTATTAAGCAAAGTAGAAACTGCCATATTTTTCATTTTTTTTAGGGAAGAAACTGCGTTATTCTAGAGAAAGGAGAAGTGTTACTATTCTTCTCCCAAGAGAAAGCCTAATCCTACTGACAATCATTTGGTATGATGCACTGTATCAAATATCGACCACCTCACTTGTGAATTGATCTTCCAAATAAATTAGCATGAATCCCTGGCATAAAGTGAACCTGTCACAAAGCTTACCGAATTTTGAAAGCAAGTTTATAATAGGATACAAGCAGCTATAATTTTCCACTTAGGGTCCTCAGATAAAGATAAGCCCTAGAACTAGGGGTGATGATGAGCCAGGGCCTGCTCGCGAACATTTCGGGATCATCAAAGTCAAAGCTCGGCTCGGATTCGAACTCGGCTCGAGAAGCTCGTGAAGAGGCTCGATTATTCTTTTATATAGAAAAATAATATATTTATATGTATACATAAACATATTTAATCTAGATATTGCACAATAATAAGTTAATAGTTTCAATGTAAAACAAAAACCTAGAAATCTCAAAAATTAAAAAAGGAAAAACAAAGCAAACATGTAAAAACTAGTGGTCATAACAAGTCAAGCTTGTTCGTGAACAGTTTGAGCTCGGCTCGTTTAACATTTGGTCAAAGCTCGGCTTGGACAAAGCTCGAGCTCGAATAAACTTAAAAGAACACAAGCCAAGCCGACCAGAGTTCGGGCTCAACTCGATCAATAAGCAGCCCTACCTAGAACTATGGAGAGTAATATCTGAAATTATTAGGCTTCGGTACAGCCGTACTGTCTTCAACCCTATTCACATGATGCATAAAAAATAATAATTGACTCTAGCAGCATTAGAATCCCAGGGGATGTGAAACAACTTCTACCAGAATATTAAACCCTCTCAAGTCTTAACAGTATTAGATGGACTTGCTTCAGCAGTCACAAAAGAAAGAGAGAGAGAGAGACAGCATACTTCTGGCAAACAACAAACAGAGCTAGCCAATGCCACGGAACACATATTAAACGCTATAAAGCATCATGATCTAAGACAGAGACAGTGTATGGCCCCCGAAAATCAACTGATAACATTAAGGAGTTTGAATTTCCCGACAACATAGAGTGCCTGTCTAGTGACATTTCTTTATTGGGGACCTTTTGAAGGACACTAAAATTACTTGGGATGACTCTTTGATGGTCAGGACCCTCTACATTGACTCAAAACACCTTTACGACTTATTTAAGATCTTTCAGATCTACGCCTAACTAGTTCTTAAGGTCTCCGTTTTCCGACTATATTCCGTCTCTTATACAAGGATAAGCTTTTGAAAGTTCTCCTATAACCATAGGATGCGTCATGCGAGGTTTTCTTCTCATGCTCAAGAATGATACCAAAAGCGCATATTACTCCAAATCGGAATATTTTTGCACTTTTTCGGACGTGGAGATGTTTTATTTTATCTAAAACCTTCTCATAAGCACCCACGGCCTTGAGATGAGTCCCAAGTGAATTTTGACCCTAATTGACTTAAGATGCCTTTCAACGGTTTTTTCGTATCATTCAAATGTACCCAGAAATAGTTCCAAAACCCTATTTTTTAGAGCATATGCCCTCTCTTAACCAAGGATATTTTTTTAGATGTCTCCAGCACACAAAAGGTCCCACAAAATGTGTATTAATAGCTTTCAAATCCGATTATTTCGAGACATATATGATCCTATAACCTTTTTTTTAATCAAGAATCTTCCAATGGGAAATTGGGCGTCAAGATAATTTGAAATGACTCTCGGCCCTCGGGTGGTTGACACCCTCTACATGGACTTAAATGTTTTTTAAAATTCTTATTTTTTTTCCCCTCTACCACAAAATAACTCTAAAGGACCCTATTTTCCTACCATATGTCCACTATTGCCCAAGGATATGCTTTTAAATGGTATCATATAACCCCATATGCCTTCCAAGATGTTTCTTTCCTCAAGCCTCGAAAAGGTCCTCAAAACATGTATTATAAAGTTCAATTCAACTATTTTCCAAGCTCTTCTGTAGCAGATTGGTTCCTGCACTCAGAAGCTCAACAACAACGCAGAATATTTTGCTAAGAAAGAGCAGAATTAGTATCACAGTGAGCTGAGGGTAGTTTTGATTAATGGAAATAAGGAAAATACAAGATAAGTCTAGGCTTTCGAGAGGCCAAGATCTCTCCCAATTACTCTAGACAATTACTTAATTTCTGGATACCCTACCCTTTCCTTCCCTCTACTATTTATAGCTGCTACATCTTTCATTCTCCTGACACCTGTCAAGGACACCTCACTCTACAGCTCATCTAATTCTGTGATTGCAGAAAATTCCCTGACATGCTCTGATTTTCTTACAGATGACCATTACCCAGCTTTTCCTTTTTGTGCGCTCCTCTTGCCACGTCTGTGATAGGTCCTCAGTATAGGAGGGCGAGATGGAGTTGTTACATCTTCTAAACCCAGCAAGGTTTTATATCGGGGACCTTGAGCACCAGATACCATGCGATGACTCTTAGGTGGTTAGGACCATGTACATTAGCTTGAAATACTCCGATCTTTTACAAGTCATTTCATATATTTCTTATGGGCCCCCTGAAGGTCCTGAAAGAGAGTTTACTCTTTAAAGCATTCAAATTCGGCTAACTTAAGACTTTTCTTGAACCTGGTGAACTATTTTGATCGAAGACCTTCCCATCAACACCTAGATAGTTGGATACATTATGATGACTCTCGGGTGAGTGGGACGATCATCATTGACTTATATGACCCTTTACAGCTTGTTTCATATCTTTTTGATCTACCTCAAAATAGCTCCAAAGGCTTTCATTTCCCACTATATGCCTTATCTTGACGTAGTGCTTTATAATTGGATGCAATGATAAAAGAGGATTAGACGATGCCTAACTAGAAAGGTACAAGATGGCCTATTGAGCAAAGTCAAACTCCTATTCCGAAATTTCTGAGGATTAAATTTTAGTAATCATACTCTATTTTTTTTCGAGGGGTTAGTAACTCTTCTTACTACCATTTCATACATAGAACAAAAAAAGTATGGACTACCAAATCCATAACTTAAGAAAGATAGAATTACTAAGTTAAAGAATGATAAGGTGAATCCCTACACACCATAGTTCGAAAATGCGGTTTCGGTTTCGGTTGCGGAAACGGTTGCGGTTTCGCTGGAACGGAACGGATACGTTTGATGCGGACCGCATCACGGTTGTCGCGGCAGAAATTAATTATATATTTTTTTGTTGAAAGGGAATTAATTATATATATTTGTGTCATAATGTTCTTAAAATATTATAAATCTAAATCCTATACTATGAATATAAATGTATAATTGGAAAGTGTAATTTGAAATTCGTACCATATGAAAAAAGAAGTTAATGAAATACTTTTAAATTAAATATTCTTCATCAGTAAATGTGTGGCAGACTAAAAAGATTAAAAAAAAAAAAGGTAGGCAGACTCCTCCTTTGACCTAAATCTACTTAGTCTACTTTTGAAATTAAATAATATAAAAATCCCACCCACTACCCAATAAATCCTCACCTACCCCCACTACTGGTAATTAAACAGCCGTCTTTTACCTCTTCCCCTTCCCCCACGTGATCTTCTCTCTCTTTCTCTCCCTCCCTGAACTTTGAAGAACTCTGGCGAAATGCTTCAAGAAATCTGGCCATGGCGATGGAGTTTATCTCTAAAGTAACCGTTATGACCGAGCCGCAACATCGGAATCGACCGAGACTGGTACATAACGGCCGGTTCACCCGAAAATGCGTTGTTTTTTAACAACCCGGTACATATCGGGAAAAAACGGTTCAATAATCTCAAAAACCGTGTTAACTCGGCCGAACCGTTACAACTCGGCCGCATTTTTACACCATGCTACACACTACCCAGAGATTCAAACTTTTACATAAATAAGTGCAACCCCATCACCACCACCAAAAGTACCTCTATTGTAAAAACAATAGTTATTTCTAAAATTCCACCGTCACCTTGAAAGCTACTTTAAAACATTGGTCTAATTATTGTTTACTTAAAAAGTTATTGACATAAATTTTCAAGTCACTCTACCTCAATTTATCCACCATAATCTTCAAAGTAAAACCAGCTCATTTTAGGTTAAAGAAGAAGACATCTTCCATTTAATCTAACAATTGACACTTGTCAAACTCAACAGAATATATAATAGTAGGCATAGTATAGGGTGGCAAAACTTAACTTTCACCATAGAAGAGAGGAGATAGTGAAAGTTTGCAGCAGTGTTACCTAATTCGCTATTTAATTCGCCTTTTGAATTCGCCAATTCGCCCAAATTGGGCAAAAAATGAACCAAAACCGACCATAATTCACTTTTCTCAATTCGCAATTCGCGGGGGAATTAGGGAATTAGGTAACACTGGTTTGCAGATATGATGGTCGAAGAGAGAATTACCATCAATGATTTGAAAGTTAGACCAGTTTATCCCATCTAATCTATCTATCAAGAAAATCAATTCCAAGCATTAGAATAACAAAAGCGTACACCATATCAAAATACCCCACCTAATGTGAAAATGTCCTTTACCCTGGTGAGAATATCATTGCTTCCCCCTTCTAATCCATTTATGCGGAGAATCAGTTGTAAGCATGATACATAACATCAACATACCACAATGATTCTAAAGGAGATCTGCCTTGGCTAGTAAAGCCAGACTAACTGTACGATGACAGAGAGGCTGATTTCATCAACTCTTGATTAATGACAATCAGTCAATCATCTATTACTTTATAATATAAGGAAATCTAACGAGTCATCTGATCTCAGTTCATGTTTTTAAGAAATTCTAGATAAATGCATATTTGCTTAGAGATGCAAGGAAAAATCAGCTGCCTACATGACCAGCAAATGTTAAAACTCCACGAGAGTTCACGGAACATAACCATGTCTTCTTATTTATTCATAAAACAATTTCAGCATCAAGCAAACATTTTTCACGTCTAACTCTTAACTCGTTTCGTATATTATAGTAATCCCTTTTTGGGATGAAAAAGGAGTAGGTTCAGCGGCAAAATTCCGGAGTGTGAATGAAACATGGCATCCCACTGGTAAAAATTAAAACTGAAATAGGATGAAAATAACTAGCAATAATCAAGGCCTATTCATTTTCACTTCTTAAATCCCATTCTATCCCCGTTTAAAATTTACCAAAAAAGCAAACATGGTATCACCTTTTCTTCTGCAAACATCGAAGTTATCACCTTTTCTTCTAACTCCCACATCCAATTTAATGATTCCCACTTAACAAATTATTATTGAAAACACGACACACATGAGACTTCCTCAACAAGGGTTCAAAATTGAGTGTACAAGGAAGCCTAACCAATCGGCATACGATCTATTTCCATGACCTAAGAGGCTCAGATATTCACAACCATTAGCTGTAGCCTCTGCCATTAATTATCGAGAGACCAGATGCTTTTACCTCTATTATTGTTTACTCCCTTTGGCCCCAAGTGTTTGTCCCATTGAATATTTATTGCTCTTTACTTCTTTGGTTGGGGGAGTCAATGAAAGACAAACATGGTGGCACCAAACAGAATGAATGCGAGAGTAAAGTAGTGGTCCCCCATGGTCGATTTTTGATATGAGGCAATCTTTTAGAGGCATCACAAGAAGGAAATTGAGGCAAAGAAAAAAGAAATTTCAGGGAAAATGTTTCTGCCCCAAGCAGCCCAACTATAATGCTGGAGTCGGGGCCTTGGGGGATAGAATATAAGAAACACATACCATAGTCAATTTCAAGATCCTCAGGTTTTCTTTTTGGCATGCAGTTCTTTTAAGGTGTCAAACTTTATGCCATCAAGAGGCCAAGGCTCCCTATCAAAATACAAAAGACATTCCATCAGTAATCACAGAATTCACAACCTATACATCAAGAGAAGTAAAAGGCAAGAAAAAAGTACAACAAATGGCTGGCATTGAACAAATCACCATGTATTATAGCAGTCACAGGCAAAAAATGCAACTCGCCTTTTATGATAAGCACACAATTGCTCTTTTTTTCCGATCTTTGTTACTCCAACTCAACTTGCTGTCATCTTGTTTGACACCTCTTAGACACCTCAAATGGATATAACTAATTGGCTATGCTACTTAGATAGTAGGAAAAACATACAAAGCATATATGATTATACATGTCCAATACTCTGACGAATCCAAAACCAAGAGTCCTGAGTAACATAGCTTCATATTACTATTAGATAGGAGAAGACAATGGGCTTGGAGCAGGAAGTGTTGCATAAGCCACTCGCTGTCAGAAGAATAGAAAATTATGGAGGGTTTGAGTAAAATGTCTAAACATCTATATGCCTCAATTAAAATACTAATGAGAACATGAAATAGTTAGATGTGAAATAATTAGTTTATAAATAGCATACCGAAAAAACACATAGTTAGAGTAATTGATTAATAAACTTGCAACATACTTCCAAATTCCTAGGTTGGTATGGTCGCTCCACAATATAGTTTAATTAGAATTTTAAAATACTAAATGAACCATTCTAAGCACATAAAGATCACACAGAGTATTGATGGAGCAGTCCACAACGAAAATATAGCATATGAGTTAACAATACTCACTGTGGTCTTTTTCCTCGTCTCAACGCAACATAGGAAAACTTCTCATCCTCAAACCCACGTAAAGGTGCACCGCTTGATCTCTGCAAGTAAAAAACAAAAGCACGGTATAAGCACGCTTAAGTATTTCACCCTTCAACAGATTGTTCTAACTTGAACTGGCCCCACTCCTGCTATATCAGAGATGACATACTGGCGAAGCAGCTGGTACTCAGTGGCCTTTCCCAAATAGCTAAAACATGTGAGCCTTAACCCTATCATGATTTCAACCCAGGATAACTCCCTTGCAGGTGATGTCAAGCCACAGATCTTTAAAGAAAGATTTTTTTAAAAAAATGTTAAGTTGGCATATATAATTGCCACAACATTTAGAAATATATACAAGCAAAATATCGACCCAACATAAAGATAACAAATCAATAGATGACCTATAATCTATATGGCATATCATGAATCTATAATTTCCAACATATTGATATAAAGTGCATAACTTTTTTAAAAAAGCACTAGGCTTTCTCATTTTCCTTGAAGGTGAAGTGGAGTTGGATCATGCCCGTGAACTTTGATAGCACAAAGAATATCATTATTACTAAGAGTGCTTCTTTACACAAAAGGGATTTTAGAGTCAAAACTTTGGTAGAATTAAGTTCTTTAAAATCATGATAATACCTCATCATAGAATGCATTATCATCTAAATGGTGTTGGGCACTTTAGAAGATGGTATGGAGGCTTGTCCTAGTTACAAGAGAGGTGACATTGAACGTCCTCAACCCAATCTCATGCCATATCTCCAAGCCATTACTACTCCAAATGATAAAAAGCAACATGAAAAACATCATGGATACAAGAGCTTTTGGATGAGAGAAGAACCTTAAATGCACGCTGTGATTCTGTTCTCTCCAACCGTTGAACAAAGTGACAATATTTTCCAGTGTTTGCCAGTGGACAAGGCCCATCATGTGGACACTGGGGAAAAAACAATCCATGACAAAGGTAAGTCATCTCTCCCTGACATATTCTGGAGGCAGTAGACAGTTATATAGTTAATACTCACAGGAGCAATTACATATGCACCATCTCTGGAAGCTCCTGGCTTTTCGGAAGCATCATCAGATGTATCTTTACGTTTTCGACATTTCTAAGAAAATGCAAACATGCATATGATGTCATACAGCTGGAATAAAATACAAGTAATGAGAAAAACAGGCAAATAATGAAGATTTCTAAAGGTCGATATAGAAGGGTAAGAAACCCCTTAAAACCGTGTTGCTGTACTCATACTCTTAGTTTCACTTCCATGCTCATGCCAGGTACTCAACTCTTCAACATAGATATTGATACTTGGCAATTCATCATTGAACATGCAAGTTATACACAGAATGGCCAAGCGGGTAACCTCACATGTATCTATGTCTGACACTAGTGGTTGAATTTGAGTAACATAGCCTTAAGCTTATCCAAGAGGTTTCGAACACAAAAAGGTTTAACCATAACATGCAATGACATACCCTCTTCTCCATCCATAAAATATGTGATCGCATCTGAGATATAATATTTGACCCTTCAGGTGTGCCTGGTTCAACAAGTACCTAGCACAAAGTAACACAGAAATGTTATCATCGTGAAAACTCATTATAATTTTTTACTAGAAAAAAAGAACACACCACAACAACCAGACACAGTTTTTGTTCTTAATAAGGCTTCAAAGGTATCTCCCTCTGCGACTGAAATAGCTTACTATATCCCACCAGAAACTCCCATACATAAAACATGGACTCCAAAAAACCACGAGTAAGAAATTACCAGAATATCTCGAGTAAGACCCCACAGTTGTCGTACTATTGCAATCCTATCCTTCAGTGACGGAATTTCTCCAAGAACATAGGACTTTGGAGCAAGAGCCATGCAATAGCAAAAGAAGCAAACACGAGTTGAAGCACAAATCTAAAGTTTAAAGTGTGCGTTATATATAAGAAATGCAGGCAATTGAGACGAACAATCATAGTAACTCACAGCAATGACAAGGTCATGTTCCCTTTCAGCCTTTTTGATATCCTGACTTAAGGATTGTATGTTACTGTAGCTGTGAATAAGTGGCAAGTTCTTGATATCTACCAATTGAAAATTTGTTCGAATCAAGAATAGTACTGAGTGCAATGCTAGCAAGAGGTCACAAAGTTCACTAGTTACCTCGGACAAGGCTAACACCAGCACGTTGCATTGATTGTGAGGGCTCAACTAAATTGAACCTCTCCATTGTGCGTGGCCAAACCTCTCTCAAAGCCCTGCACCATTTTGTTCACAAAATAAATACACACTACCAACAACCAAATCTACGAGCTATATGCTTTGGTTGATAAATTAGAGAGCTGAGACTTGAAAGTACAAAAACGAGGGGAGGTCTCACCAGAAAGCCGAACCAGTACCAGACCCGAAATCCAACACTTTAGCTGGAGCAAAATCCGGCACTCTTCTTCGTATCTACGAGATCAATAAAGCAAATTTGATATAGGCACCTAAAGTAACTATTAAAGACAAACACAATTCACATTCTTAAATTACCCCTTTAGAAGTGTTGCCTACTACAAATTGATAACTGTTATGAACAATTTTAGTCATATTTTATCATTCAATATAGCCAATAGATCATATAGATCATAATGAACCTTAATTCTCATAAGCAAATTCTTTTACATAAGCAAAATTTATAAATCAATATACCAAAAAAAGAAGAGTTCATGATGGTTATGAATTAGGAATTTCTCCTTTCGATATCATATACTCCCTCCGTCCCTTAATAGATTGCCCATTTCTAATTTGGGCACTATTCATAGGTAAAGAAAGTCATCAAAAACAATTTCCAATATATAAGATAAAACATAGTACATTTGTTGGTTTGGTCTCATATGGGGTACATTTTGAAAATCGACTTTTATAATTTTTACTAATATATAATTAAAGATATTAACGATACAAAACGCGTAAAGCCATAGGAAAGCGGGAATAGCTTTCATATAAGAGGGAACAAAATATAATTACCATGTAGCCTCAAAATTCCTAATTAATAAACACCATAAGCAAAAAGAACTTCATAACATTTTGTTCTTGTATAGTATTCAACAACAAACATTGTATATCAATTAATAAATGTTGTATAGGGAATATCAAATGTTATACAAGGAAATCAAATTACTAACTATAAGCTATATAAGTTGGTGCAATTTTGATTTCAATATACAGTCGTTGATCTAATATACATTAAAAATCAAATTCTAAAAGATGTACTGAACAAAAATTGTTCGTAACCATTATGAACTAGGCATTACTCTAAACATTTACCTCATTAGCACACCAAACGCGAACACAATAACTTCAATTCATCACAAAAACTATGAAATTTGCAATTTAAAAAACATAAAAAGCAACAAAGATCACCTCACGCAAGATTCTAAAACAAGCAGAATAAACAGCAGGCATTCGAGAGGCAACATAAGCAACAGTCTCATCATCTGTATAAGTTAGTCCAATATCACCATATTCACTCTTAATCTTCCACCTCTTTGTTTGCTCCATCGATTTCAATGGATCCTCAACAAGCTCCTTTGATATCGACAATGGAAGCAACCGATTTACATCCTTAATTTCCGCGAAAGATTGCGTTAATCTCAGCACTTTCTTCTTTATATGCCCCATTTCTTGCTCTAATCAATTCAAAAATTCAAAAAAGTAACAAAATTTTCAGCTCAGAATTCTCTAATGAAGAAATTGAAAGTGAGGAGAGAGAAAAGTGGAAAAAACCTTGAAGATATTTTTCAATGGCGCGGCGAAGACGGACGGGAATGACGTTGCATTTCGACGATTGTTTCGCCGCTGAACGGAGAGTTTCCGACGTAATTAGTCGGCGAGAGGTTTCCGGTACTAATGCCGACATTTCTTCGCCGGAGGGTTTTAGGAGAGAGAGTCAAGGGTTTTAGCCTTTTAGGTTCTTCTAGTTCTTTACTGTAGTTTGATGAGGTAAGAGTGGGAATTTGGGCCTGTTTTTCATTGGGCAATTTGGTGTTTTTTTTAAGCTGTTGATGCCTAATTTAAGTGGTTGGGTTTTAGTTGTGATAAAAAAAGTTATAGTACCTGGCCCAAAATAACTATGGGTCAAATAAGGCAGCTGTTTGAGGACTTGTAGATTTCTCCATGATGCCAGTGGAAAATTCTGTCAGGGTTTGCCTTTGGTTTAACCAAAATGTTATTGGTGGTATTTGCCACTAGAAACTAATTTTTTGGCTCGAGCTATGTCCCATGTACTTATATATTTCATTTATTAATAATTTACTCTAAAATAATGATACGAAATATTACTTGGTTTAATGGTTGAGACTTTAGTATGTAAACTTAAACTCATGGGATCAAACCTTGTACAATGCATTTTTCCCTGTTTAGGATCGCCTTATGATATATTAGTATTAATTGCTCATTTTGTGATACTTCTCTTTTTAATTTCAAGAAAATCAAAATTGTCTTTATAGTCTCTCAAAATCTCAAAGCAGCAATGTTTATACTAGAGCTTTTTATTTTTTGACAAGGTGTTTATACAATAGCTGATTAACGGATATGGTGTCGTACAGTCTAACATAAGCATTTAGTCTGATCAAGTCTTAATAACGCAAAAAAAAAATCACTACTTAAGCAAAATACACAAAGATTCAACGTTTCTTCTAATAACATATTATGCATTTTGCTATTTTTATTTTATTTTACCTGATAACATTTTATGTACACTCAATGTTACCTTATTTTGGCTAATGTAACTTCTTGGAAAAGTTGGAGTCCATGTGGTATCACTATCAATTTTTAGATTTTTTATTCTAAAATTTTAAAAGTCATAATATCATAGTTAGCAAAAGTTGACACGATACGATAACACTACATGAACTGAATGCGGTAAAATGGTTAATGTTGAGGATTTTCAGCCCCTTTAATTAAACGAATAAATACAACACCGTCTTATTATATAGATAGTGTTAGTATTGATGTTTTCGATACAAAATGACACACTTAAACCCATTTAACATAATTTCCAAATAAATTTAGAATTTTAAATATTAGTATGATAGCTAGTTTTATCCAACGTTACTTGATCAAAGATTATTTTGACATCTAATCTTAATATAGCTAGTATAACAGTTAACAACTATTAGAATTAAGAACATTTAATTATTAATTACTTTTGTTAAACAAGCCCTAAACTTAATTACATAGCAGATTAATAAAGATTTTAATACAAATACACCCCACATCCACCACTCTCATCCTCTTTATGAAATATGTGTGTTTCATTGATACTACAACCAAATACATCACTTGTCACATGAAATGAAGTGGCTTTAAGCACTCAAATGACACATCAAGTGCTACTACCCCATTCTTTTGGATTGAGAGAAAATGAACCGGGCCGAAATTAACCTGAATTAAACCGGGCGAAATTAACCGAACCGAACGGGCGAAACCGAATTACAGAGAGAAATTGAACTGAACTGAAATTAACTGAACTGAAATTAACTGAACTGAACTGAAATATAGTATGTACATTACTGAACTGAACTACACTGAAATTAATTAAATTGAACTGAACTGAAAATAAGTCCAAAAGAATAGGGCCTACGTACATCTACCTGCATGGTCAACAAAAAGAGTGGTATTAAGCACTCAAATGACACATCAAGTACTACATGTCTACATCTACATGCATGGTCAACAAAAGAGAGTGGTAGTTTCCATTCATTTTATGGAGTAGTGCTGCGCTTCGATACTCCATAAAGTCCTATAATTAATGAATATTGTGACCGTTTGTTCGTCCACTAAGTTTTGGGCCCTGATCATGCCACATGGATATTGGTAAGGGAGATAGTATATGTCTCTGAAATAGGGCTCACCATTAGCAATTTCTGCTTTTTATAAGATAACCCAAAGTGGATGACTAGTAAGGTGGAAGCTAGCTTGTTAACTCAGACTCAGAATAAGTGAGTTATACCAAACTTTTTTTTATTCAAAAACTAGTGAGTGTCCCGGGCGATGTCCCGGGTTGTTTCTTTTCGTAAATTTTTGTCTTGCAAGGAAAAAATTAACGTTATAATTTGAAGAATACAAGAAATTGGAGTAAGAGTTTGTGTCTACATGTCTATTACCATTACCATTAATGTGTTAGGTATCTAACTACTTGTGTAGTCTTTTAATGAGATATAATTACAAGACCTTATTATATTTTATTTTGAATTACTAACACAATGATGTTATGTTGGATCAATGGTTATGCTCTCACTTTTCATTTCAAAGGTCACGTGTTCGATACCTTGTAACTATACAAAATTATTTTTTTAGTTGAGGGGTTTGACATGAAAATAGAGCATTTGCATTAGAGCCTTAGAGAAGAGTGCCACGTGGCACATAGACATTCTTAGGAACGCCTTTTAATATATTAGTATAGATTAATTGACCATATATGACATTCCTAAAAAAAATGATCATATATGATATAGGCTCCGTTCTTCTGGACTGAGAGAAACTGAACTAAACTGAAATAATAATAATAATAATAATAATAATTAATATTAATAATTTTGATAATAATAATTATAATAATATTAGTAATAATAATATTATAACAATAATACTAATAATAATAATAATAATAATAATAATAATAATTTAATAATAATGAATATTAATATTAATTATAATCATAAATAGTAATAATAATAATATTAACATTAATAATAATAATAAATAATATAATAATAATTAATAATTATAATTATTATCATTATAATTATTATAATAATAATTAACAATAATAATAATAATAATTATTATTATTATTAATAATAATAAAATTAATAATAATAATAATAATAATTGAACTGAAAATAAGTCCAAAAGAACAGAGCCATAATCCTATAAAGCGATGAAGATAAGAAAATTTCAAGATACAAGAAAACATTAGCTATTTAAACTAATACTACCTCTGTTTAACTTTTTCTTAATAAATGACATACTTCTCTTGTATAGAAATATTATAATAAGTGACACCAAATTTGAAATGGCAAAAAAATAATTTTTTTTATTATAAATATGCCACTAAAAAGCAAGATGAGACAATAAACTTTTATTATTTCACCTCTTAAATTACCTTACTTTGTTGTTGTCCCAACTTGGTTTCCCCTCTCTATGTTTCACTTATTAAGAAACGGAGGAAGTAATTGGGAATATTATCTAAAATAATCCCATTATCGTATATGAAAGTGATGAGAATGGAAATCAATTTCATGGTTGGAAGGTGAGAGTGTACACTTAATTCTTAGTACTCCCACCGTCCTATAATATAGTGCTTACATTCCTTTTTTGGTGTCCCAAAATGTTGTGCCTATTTTATTTTTATCAATTTATTTGGACTAAATTATCCTCAATTTTTACACAAATTCTCCAAAATACCTTACTTTTTCTTTTAAAATGTGTGCCTCTATTTATTACTTTACACCATTTCAATGAACATTTATTGTTTTTTTATCTTTTTTTAAAGGAAAAAAAAAACTAAGATAGTAATTCCAAGACAAAAGTACTTTATTAAATAATTTTTTTTTTGAGATCCTACTACTCCCTCCACTCTCCTTAATTCCCGTGCAAAAAAAGAAGTAAGCACTATATTATGGGACGGAGGGAGTAGTATTTCTTAATGGGTTATAATGTTAGTATCAATATGTTAATACACAAATCCACATTGAAATTCACAAACACAAAAAGAAACAAGCTAGCTTTTTCTAAGGTAAGGTTAGTTCGTAGTGGAGACGTCAAATCTTGCAAAAAGGCAACAAATCATTTCACGACAACCATAAACGTTGGTTCCTCTTGGTTCCTGCACATAAGGGGCTCTAGTTTGGACTGTTTTGAAGTTTGAATGTTCCATCATCTCTCAGACTTCTTTATCATATCTGAGTTTATGCCTTGTTTTTATCAACCATGCTTCTTTCCAGCAGCAATGCCCTGTCATTTTTTGCCTTACCAAAAAGACATTGCTAAGACTTTGTACGAGTGAAGCAGGTTAGCCAGTCAAGAGCAAATTGCTACCTCAAAACTAAAGGAAAACGGGTTATTGATGGGCCAGCCCAAATGGCACGTGAACCTAGTTTGGTTGGAGGGGGTAATGTTTGATAGTTGTTTTTTTTTTTTGTTTAGGAGAAATCTGAGGGCGAGGTGATGAGAATCGATCCTGAGATCTCCTGAAATCGAGAGGGAAGCTCTAATCAACTTTTGACGTAGAAAGTAGAAATTTCTCATCTTTGATGGTCACAAATCTTACAAGTTACAATAGATTAACCTCGTCGTGGAAATATACAAATTCTACAATGGCTACAATAATTTTGCAATCATCGTAAGCTTTTAATCAAGAACATTTGTTTTTACTTTAAATCATTTGGTAGACCGTAGTCACTGTAAACTTTTAATCAAGACTACTTATCTTTGATATTAAATCACTATCCTTCATTTAGTAGACATGATAATTAATAAAAAATAATCTTTGCAATGACAGATGGTGGAAAAAAGAAAATCATCATTCTCAATCTTGTGGAGTTATAATTCATTTTAGGGTCTAAAGTTTGATTTCTTTGTAATTTTGGGGACTCAATTTTTTAAATTTTGGTTTTGGAGACTCAATTTATTTTTCATATTTTTGGCCCAAAATACACTTTAATATTTTGATAAACTTAAATATATTATGACTAATTAAAAATGATTTGACAAATCAAAAATATATTGGAGACTAATTTAAAGTTATACGGCAATTGTTATTGCTTATAGACCCGAACCTGGGTCTAGGTGTATTAATTCATGAACATGATGAAGCTTGGGTGAAACTGAACTGACCGATGCTGAAGAACCAATGGATATTGGTTAAGTCAATCACCTTTTTTTCTACATTTCTGCGTATACACACCTAGATTTACTTACAAATTTTGATAAATTGATATATATTTATGCACTCTACTAGTCCAGGCTTCGTTCAATTTCATTTACGCATGTTAACAACATAAAGAAAAATCCTGAACAAGAAGATATCAGTTTAACATTCAAAATATCAATTTCATTTACGGATATGTTTTGTGCAACAATTTGTTTAAAAAAGACAACAAAAATGAGCATTATTGTTCTTAGATTATCACGATACCGACTCGAAAATTGATTTAAAGATTTTCGTAGAGTGAGTGACACTCATGACTTATTAAGTGTGGTAAAACTTAAAAGATAACATTGAATTAGATGAGCATGATATGTAGTCTAAAACCTATTTTTTTTCAAAAAAAAGTTGTATATTTTTGAAAAATTAATGAAGTCTCATAAATATTTTCTAGGGAAAAGCTATATGCAGCCCTAAGGGCTGCATATAAGAAGCTAAAAATGGAAATAAGTTGCATGAATTGATCATTTATTGCATCGACTGATGCATAATTTTTCCATAAATTCACAACTTATTTCTATTTTAATTAGTGTATATATGTCTTATATGCAACTAGGGATGGGCAAAGGTCGGGTCTGGGTCGGGTCCAGTCGGACCCTAGACCCAGACCCTGAATTTTTTTGCGGTCCTGGAAAAATTGGACCCGGACCCAGACCCTTAGGGTCTAGGGTCTGGGAAAAATTGGACCCGGACCCAGACTCTTAGGGTCAAGGGTCCGGGTCTTGGGTCCAGGCCTATTTCTTTATTTTTGCTAAATTTTCAGCATTATTAATATTTCATGACCAAAATGATCATCTAGAAAAAAGACCCATAAATAAAAAAAATATAAACTACAATAATAATTATGTCTAGAGCAATTTATACTATTTAGGACAATACAAATAATGTCTTGGAAGACTAATATCCAAAAACAAGGAAAAACAAAATAAGACTAAAAAATGTTAAAACTTATATATTAAATATTTTTAGGTCTAAGGGTCGGGTCTAGGTCCGGGTCCAAAATATCAAGACACGGGCTCTTAAAAAATCACTTGGACCCAGACCCCGGACCTTTAGGGTCGGAAAAAGTTGGACCCAAACCCTTAAATTGGGGTCGGGTCCAGTAGGGTTCGGGTCGGGTCCTAACCAATGCCCATTCCTATATGCAACCCTATTTTATAATACATTTAGTTTTTTTCTGGAGGTATAAATATTAAAAAGTTTGCTTTGAATTGAGTCCCTTAAATCAAAACTTTGAAAGTTAAGTCTCATAAACAAAACTTTCAACGTTGAACACCAAACTTTTTTTTTGTTTTTTTGACATCTCATAAATGTACATGAAATTATAAATTACTAAACAGGATACCATTTCATCTGGAAGAAGTGGCGAGATCGTGTGCTTGCTGAACTTGCACCCGGGAAACCTTGGTAATAGTACACCATTGAACACCAAACTTTAAGACACCAAAAAAATGGTTGATAACTCAAATCTTTCGCCTCTTTCTCTCTTATGCTTGGAGGAGTTTATTTGTAAAACTCTTTGTACTTTCTTCTAAGTTACTTCCTATAATCAAATGTCAAAAACCTGTGGCCTTAAATTCTCACCAATTTATATATCAAAAAGGGTATCACGTATGAATATTTTTTCAATGATAATAAGAAAGACTATATCTAGACCTAAACTCCCACAATTTCTTGGTTTGACATTTAGGAGTTAGGTGCTTGAGAGTACGGGGGAAGATAGGGGTCTATACTCCCAAGACCCAAGCACAACAATTGGAAAGATTCAAACCCAAAACTTCTAGAATTGAAGGTAACAGTGTTGTTAAATGACAAAGTACTACTTGATATCATGTGCGATCCTATTTAGGGGTGTGCACCGGTCCGGGATCGGACCGGAATCGGCTGAACCGGTGGATTGGAATCTGAAAATTTTTTAGACCGGGACCGGACCGGAAAAAATTCCGATCTAGACTAGAGGTGTGCATGGGCCAGGCTACACGCGGGCCGGCCCAATCCGACACGATTTGGGCCCGGTCCGAGCCCGCTCGAGGCCCGGCCCTGGCCCGCTGTCCGCTCCGTGGGCCTGCCACGGTCAAGAAATTTTATTTCAGGCCCGCACCGGCACGAGCCCGCCTATGGCCCGCGGGCCGAACTTCCCTTTTCTTTGATTTTTAGCCTAAAACTGTCAAGAATCCAAAAAAAACATAAAACACGGGCCAGACCCGCGGGCACGTGGGCCTGGGTCGGGCCGTGGACAAAATCTGGAAATTTCAGGCCCGGCACGGCAAGGCCCGCCACTCATGGGCTCAGGGTCGGCCCGGCCTGCCATTTCCTCAAGCCCGCGGGTCGAGCCCGTGAACAGGCCCGACCCATGCCCAAGGCTAGTCTGGACCAGAATTTTTCCGATCCGGTTTTAGACCTGTTGGACCGGAATCTGCATTTTTTTAAAAATAAAACTCTTTTTTATTTAGATTTATACATATTTATAAATTGGATACATTAAAATTCAATAATATAACAACAATAATTTTAAAGTTAATAAAGAGTAGGTTTTTACCTTTCTAACTTCATAACTTAGAAATTATTTTTAACCTTGCTTTAAACTATTTTTTTATATTAAAAATACAGATATACCGGTCCACCGGTCCGGACCGGAATTTTCCGGGTTTGGACCGGACTGGAAACCCGAAATTCTGATTTTCAACGGATCAGGGACCGGACCGGACCGATCCAAATTCCGATCCGACCCTACCCTTTACTTTGCACACCCCTAATCCTATTAGCCTATTAGGTGTACATGAAAACAGTGAAAAAACAAGTGTAACAGTTTTAGTAGGAGACTGGGGGTAAATTATCAATAAAAAGTAAGGAGATTGGGGTTATAGTCGTACAGAGTACAGACTAGAGAAAATTGGGCCGCAAGTTCAACACTAGCTAGGGACCGTGTATACTCCTATGACATTAGATTTCTTGGGGAAAGAAGCTAGTGTTTATTCCATTGACATTTTGACAATATCATCCTGTCGGTGAAAAAACATTGACCATATAACCAAAATGAAGAAGGAAATGAGAGCCTATGAAAATTGAATAGTAGTAGTTCCATAACATAGGAATTATTAACTAAGGGAAATCAAGAAATTGGATTAAGGTCAACATGTAAGAGATACTCAAACCAAAGAATATTGATTATGATGCCTAAGTCTATCAGATTTGGAACGAAACATCTACTAGACTACTAGTAATATATTCTATACAATTAGTTGTCACCACGCACAACTCAATAAATTGATCCTATAACTAGTTTGATCAACATGAGTTGTCTTAAAAACCGTACAATACCTCAATAAGTCAAAGATACATGTGGAAAATGATCATCAAATTATGGCTAACGACAAAGAGAAACAAACTTGCTTAGTTGCTTGCATATATAGTTGCATGTCTTTTTCTAAAAGTACCAAAAGATGCGTTTTCGTAAATTGGTCCATGACCTATGTCACCTATCTATATCTACATGTCCTACGCTCTTAATTCATATAGGGCAAGCTATATGTGGGTAATACAAGTACTAGTGATTATGACTTGTGGAGCAAGATAGAGTTTCCCTATAGAGGAGAACCCACAATGTTATGACTAGTTAAGGCATGATAGTGACAATTAAACATCAACAATTTTTGGTCATTGATGCTTTTTCTCAACAATATTGAATAATATGGCATTTGATAGCGTATAAAATATCTTTTATTTAAGCCTAGCTAGAGGTAGATGTGGCCACGAGTGGTTTGGGTTAGGTCGAGTAGGGTAGGGTCAGGGTTTGGGATGGGCTGGAAAAGTTGATCCTGAACCAACATGCATATGTGATCCTGAACCAACATGTGTGAAGCTTAAGATGGATCAGGTCCTTGGGGGCTATTGTAGGTGAAGGATAGGGTTGGATCAGGGGTTTTAACTTCATAATTTCTTTTAGTACTTGTTTTGTCAAGCTAAGGCAGGGTACTAAGACGGCTTGAGAGCCTAGTTTGCAGAAATTTCATTTGGGTGAAGGTCAGATAGACCAGGGCGGGCTGGGGTTGGTTCAGCCCAATGGCCTATCCACCTCTAGCTAGAGGGTAGAATAATTTGTTATTGATTTTGTAGGGCTCACGAGTCCACCTACAACTCCACCATTATTATGATATTGTCCGTTTTGGGCCTAACCTGCACGGATTTATTTTTGGGCTCCTTCCCAAAAGTGCCATCTTAATGTAGTTGGTGAACTCTTATAAACCGAGTGAACTACCTCATCATCTCTCCGATGTTGGACTTGGGATGTATACCCAACAATCATGTTATTGGGTATGGTGTGGAGATGATAAAAGATGGTGTGTGTATGTGTGTGTGTGTGTGTGTGTGTGAGAGAGAGAGAGAGAGAGAGAGAGAGAAAGAAAGATGAAGAAGGTTGATGGTTTGTGATGACAAGCACACAGCTCGCGGGGTTCAAAGAGTAAGGGAACCCGCACCCGCAACACATAGCAAGCACAAGGACCACAAAGCTGCTGCCAGCCCACAACCATGACCTGCGTCCGTGGGATTTGCCGACAGGCCGCGGGTGGCCTATGCCCGCGGGTTTCAGTGCCCTTGATGGGTTGTCGAGTTTTGCACACGATTTTTGTTGGTTAGTTAGTTTTCCTTGTTCAACTAGGATTCCTAATTGTTACCCTAATATAAATATGTTGTAGCCGTTATTGTTAGTCATGCCAAGCATAAGAGATAGATTCTTAAATCTAGATAGACTAGAGAACCTAGAGAGAGGTTAGAGAGTCTAGAGAGATTAGAAAATTCTCCTTGTATCCATCTCATATTCAAAGTCCTAGTGCAGTGTTCGTGGTTTTCTCCCTATTTAAGGGTTTTCACGTTAAATCTTATTGTGTTCTTTCTTGCTTTAGTTTCTTAATTCCTCCGTATTATACTTCGATTGCTTGATTAGGTAGCGCCTACGATACGTATTCCTAACAAGTGGTATCAGAGCTAGGTTGAATCGTTGTGCGGCTAGATTGTGTTGAATAGGTATAATGGATGACGGGAAGGTGAGAAAGGTCACTATAAGAGACAATGCCAGGATGGTAGAGGGATGAGACAACATGGGAGATCTAAGCGAGGTAAGTCAAGGGGGAAAGAGCAGTGCAAGAGTTGGTAAGGCAGAATCGAAGTGTTGGGAATGTTGTGAGAAAGGTCACTATAGGAGACAATGCCAGGATTCCAAAGACACTGATAAGCGGAAGAAAAAGAAGGAGGATCAAGATAGTGATGAAGAGAGTGATGCTTCGACAAACTCTGTAACGGAGTATGTTTCTGATGCTTTGGTGGTACGCAGTGCAGAGAGCTCAACTGGTTCATGGATCTTGGATTCGGGTTCTTCGTTTCATTCTTCGCCCTGCAAGGAGATGTTTCAAAATCTAAAATTTGAGACACTCGAAAAAGTGTACCTTGCAGATGATAAACCATTAGAGGTTGAAGGCAAGGGAGATGTGAACGTGAAGCTTACAAGTGGTGACATGTTAGAGTTGAAGAATGTCAAGTTCTTCCCTGATTTGAAGAAAAAATTGATATCAATTAGTCAACTTGACAAGTCCGACTACAAGGTAGTGTTTGAGGGTGATTCCTGGAAAGTTGTGAAGGGTGCTATGGTAGTAGCACGAGGTGCAAGTAGTGGAACAATGTACACCATGGGGAACATGGCAAAGGTAGCTAAGAAAGGAATGAAGAAAACATCACAAAGAGTGTCGTTCGGTCAAAAGTTTGTATACAGTAGGCATGTGAAGAAGAACCGTGGTGGTAAAGTTGGTGACTCTTCGGCTAGAATGAACCGTGAAACGAACAAGGTGAAGAAGGCACATATGAGTGTGGTGCGTGAGAAATCGAGCCTAGAGAAGGATATTTTGTTCGGTGGGAGCATTGTCGGGATGCTCTTAGAACTATGAAGAGTCTTTATGGTTCGTGTTGTGATGATGGAGACATGGGGTTGAGTGAGACCTCGGTGTTGCTTCCTATGTGAGTAGGAAGTGGTTCTGCACTAGGTGATGTATGGAGAGTGATGATAACAAGTTGAGATTGTGGCTACATATTTATTGGGAGTGTGTTCTTCACTTTTTACTAATCTCCAGGTGGGAGATTGTTGGGTCTGGTATGGAGATGATAAAAGATGGTGTGTGTGTGTGTGTGTGTGTGTATCGTGTGTGTGAGGAAGAAGGTTGATGGTTTAATTTGTGATGATAAGCACACAACCCGCGTGGTTCAAAGAGTAAGGGAACACGCGTCTGCAGCACGTAGCAAGCACAAGGACCACAAAGCTGCTGCCAGCCCGCAGTCATGACCCGCACCCGCGGGATTTTTCGACAGGCCGCGGGTGGCTGGCTGCGCCCGCGGGTTTCAGCGCCCTTGATGGGTTGTCCAGTTTTGCACACGATTTTTGTTGGTTAATTAGTTTTCCTTGTTCAACTAGGATTCCTAAGTGTTACCCTAGTATAAATATGTTGTAGCCGTTATTGTTAGCCATGCCAGGCATAAGAGAGAGATTCTTAAATCTAGAGAGACTAGAGAACCTAGAGAGAGGTTAGAGAGGTTAGAGAGTCTAGAGAGATTAGAGAATTCTCCTTGTATCATCATCTCATATTCAAATAACTAGTGCAGAGTTCGTGGTTTTCTCCCTATTCAAGGGTTTCCACGTTAAATCTTCTTGTGTTCTTTACTGCTTTAGTTTCTTATCCTACGTAGTATATTATACTTTGATTGTTTGATTTGTTAGCGCCTACGATACGTATTCCTAACAAATTTCCACTTATGAGACAAAGCATATGCATGCCTAAAGTAACTTTTGTAAACATGTGATAATCACGCATTTTCGTTTTGTGTTGAGTCAAATTGGGTTGGATTTAGGTTCATTCATATATGTTCATTTCGCACTGTGTTTTTAATTACTTCTTACCTGTATTGGTCAATTGTTGTTATATCGTGTCAGGTTTCAAAGATTGAAAACTCCTCATGTATATAGGTCAAGAGTGAGAAATGTGTACATTGAGCTTTGAAGCAATTATCAAGCATACTAAAGAGTTGCTAATTAACAAGTACAATCAAATAGGCAATGTTTGACGGCAGAGGGAAATATGAGGAGATGAGTATAAGAGTCAAGAGAGAATTGTAAGTAATTTGGGTGAAGGGATTGGATAAAATAGTCTAGAGTAGAGCGACATCTTGTAGTTTTAAGATGACATATCTATAGGAAAAATTTTGCATGACCAAACGGAGTCACAAAGTTAAAATAATTTATTGTGTGATGGATATACTTTTTTTTTAATAGGGGTGACTTTAGTGACTCACAATTAATTATTGTAAGACTAATATATCTCCATTTTCCTACAATTAAACCATTTTCTTTCTTTACTTTATTTCCCTAATAATCAATTTTGTTCATGATAGCAATGCAAGGACATTGACCAAATTATATAATTGCCATAAAAAAGGACGGAGTACATGCTAATTGAGCATATAAACAACATAGAAAGGCAAATTACAGTACACCAAATTAAGTAAAGCAAAGGCCCACAAAATATATGATTTCTATATCATACTAATATAGTAGGTATTAATAATATAGTTCTCAACAGAACTTTAACGTACAATAACAATTTTCTGTGCTACAACTGCTTTATAGAAGTATTTGAAGCTGGATCGAAGGAAGGATGCTTTGTAATTACAAGGTACTACTTTTTATAATCATCAACTATCTCTCCATTAATTAATTAACATAGAGAAGTATTTGCTTACAACTCCACTTCTAACTACAACTACTCCTGGTAAATATATATTTTTAGGCGACAAAAGTACACTAACATACGTATAGTATTATATATATAATATATATATCTTAAACTAATCAAACATTTTCTAATTCCTAGTAGTATATAATATACATGGGTTTTAAATTAACTAATAATAATAATATTAATAATAGTAATATCTATAGAACAAAAGTTGATTTAGGATTCTCAGATGATAGGATTTCAGAAGCAATCCAGAGTCTTTCGGCCTCAAATGAGTTGGACCCGGATTTTGACGGGGACGCTTCGTTACAATCGGAGAAATATTTCCCTGAAACGTTTTCAAGTCTCGAATGTGTTGCAACGTAACATGTGGTTGCAGCTGCCTGTACAAAATCACATAATAAAATACTGATAAGTAAAGTTTATACTATATAGTAGCTTTCAATAGATACTAGTATTTTTTGCACGCGATGCGTGCGCGAACATTGAGGTGATATTGTACATGTTTCTTTTGTTTTAAAAAATCTGGAAGTTCTTACTCCACTAAAAAATATGGTAGTTTTTTTTAGGGAAAAAATCTTCGATTACATTGTAGAGTTTTTTAAAAGTTACATGAACTTTTTGCCCTCATTAGTTATTTTGGAAGAATAAAAATATAAAAGTGCTTTTGGGAGCTGGTGGGCAAAGTCTTTCAAGAGTTAAATATATAATAGAGATGATATTGTATTATGTTACAAAACTTAGAAGGTATGACTAAATATTTTGGCTTTTTCTAATTTGCTCCTATGACTAGATGGCATGTCTCACCTTGAAGTTTTTGTGGCTAGATCTTACTCAAAAGAATATTAAAGTGAGAATAATTAGTTAATTTAGATGAGTGAAACTTAGATTATACATAGAAAACCATATAATATCTACAACAATTTTGTCTAAAATTATTTTACAGAAGAAACAGAAAAACGTTATAAGTACCTGAGGGATAGTTTTTAAGAGCTTTGAGGCCAAGAAGAACACCATATCTGTAAATACGTACATACATACATAAACTATTAAGTAATAATACTCCATATATTATGTGCTAATTATTAACAAAAACAAAGTTATAGATAAATGTAGAATAAAGTTAATTAAGAAATATAACCTGTGACAAGACCTTCACGATCTCTAGTAAGTCTAGTCCTCACAATTCCAGGATGAACACAATTTACTGTAACATTTGCCTTCATTTGCTGCATAAATATAGTAATATTAATCAATATTAGAATCAACCTAAACAAAATATCATTAAAATAAAGCTTAAATAAAAATCAATAACAAAGCATGAAATATAACCTACTTTGAGTTTGTGAGCAAGCTCTTTGGTATGAAGTACGTTGGCCAGCTTAGATAGAGCATATGCACGTGTAGCATCATATTGACTGTAATACAAATCCAAAGAAATGAAGAAAGACATTAAATTTTTATCCAACCAATAGTACTAATCCAAATAGATATTGGTTAATTTTACAAAAGCAATCCTAATTATGGATAGACTTTCCATAATAATCTAGATTATTCCTATAGTTGATGATTTATATCCAAAATAGTTTCAAATAGAGGTAACTAGCTTGTTTAACCGATTAATTTTGTTCTTCAACCCTTTTCTTATCTCTCACCTCCTCGAGTTTGATACATCATCATTATAAAACAATTCATATCTAGAATAAGAATTAGTATTACGAAAACCTCAGTTGAATTATTCATGTGAATTTTTCATATATATATTTATCGTTATCCAACCAATAGGAAATTAGTGCTACATATATAAATCTTGGTCAAACCTTTTAATCAATATATAGTAAAAAAAAAAAATCAAAGAAGGTGGAAAAATCGAAGGAGATTACCTTTTGTTTTTAGTGATGAGCTCGAGGTAAGGAATCATATCGCCGGTAAACCAGCTGTGAATACTGGATGACACGTTCACAATTCTCCCTTGGATTCCTGTTTCTTCCGCCGTTTCCACCATTTTTTTCACTAACAATTTCGTTAACAGAAAATGACCTGGAAAAATAAATTAAAATTAAAATATAATCAAATAATTATACAACGACTTAATTAAAAAAGTTTTAATTCAATCTGTACATCACATGCAATATAATTTTTCTGTTACCTAAATAATTAGTCGCGAAGGTCATCTCTATACCGTCCTCTGAGATTCCATGCCCATGCGAAAATTTCCCCGCATTATTTCTGTTGATAATTATTATTCATATATACGTGAATATTTTTTATTATTTTAACATAGTACTAAAATATGTAAAATGGGATCTTGATTCTTACATGAGGAGATTGAGAGGTAAATGAAGAGATTCGAACTCGCGAACAAAGTTTCTGACGGAGGATAAAGAACTAAGATCAAGTGACATGACGAACACCTCAGCTTCTGGACACTCGGCTAAAACTCGAGCCTTGGTATCTTCGGCGGCTTTATAGCTTCGAGCCGGAAGTATGAGCCGCGCGCCGCGCTTTGCCAACACTCGAGCCGTTTCTGCTCCTATCCCAGACGTCGCACCTTTTATGGACCACATACACCAAGCAAAACAAAATCAAAAGAAGAAGCGTGGAATTTAAGCTTTAATCATTGTCTAATAATGATATAATTTTCATAACTTAACTATTTAGTAGTTAGTACTATACTATAATAATCATGCGTTAATGATGAATCCTATAATGCATGGTATTATATTGGCACTTGTTTAGTTATTATTAAGTATTAACAAGCTAGACAAATGTCTTATATTTGATGTAGATTTATATGTACCAGTGATGATGGCGGTGATATTGCTAAGATCACGGCAGTTCTCGGTGACATCTTCGGCTGTAGATTTAGAGCCGTAGCCGCTAGCTCCGGCTGCGCCGATCAAGTACTTGATTGCCTCCAACATCCTTTTTTTTTTTGAAAT
Source organism: Beta corolliflora (assembly GCA_947648045.1). Classification (NCBI taxonomy): domain Eukaryota; kingdom Viridiplantae; phylum Streptophyta; class Magnoliopsida; order Caryophyllales; family Amaranthaceae; genus Beta; species Beta corolliflora. The sequence continues at coordinate 573,263 of CANSZD010000876.1, read as the reverse complement.
TTTGCTCAGATGTTTATTTGTTCTGGTAAAGAAGTCGTTCTAACTTAATCAGACGAATGTGACCAAGGTCAAATTCGAATTAGTCGGAGTCTAGTAGGATCAGATAGTTAAAAAGATAAGGTAAAAATGGGGTGGTTCTGTCACCAACTACTTGCGTTAATTCTTTGACGTAGATAGCCTATAGTCTACACTTTTGTAGTAAGTAAAAAAAAAAACTAGTGAGGGGAAATCAGTAAATAGAAGAAGCAGGTTTTGTCAGGAAGGGTTGACAAAAATTTAGCCGCTATTGCATTTAAGAGAGAGAAATAAAGAGAAGGAAGTTGATGAAGAGAGAGAGAGAAAGAAAAAAAAGAGAAGTTGATGAAGAGAGAGAAAGTAAGTTGATGGTTTAAAGATGGTGGGAAATAATGAGAAAGTTGAGGAGTGGAAGAAGGGATTTTATAATGGTACTTTGCTGTTGGGTGGTGTGGGGGAATCAAATTTAGAGAGAGAAATAGGTAGAGATAGAAAGGGGATTACATATTTGTCATGGATGGATGAGGATAAAAAATGTTGCATGATTGGTTATTATTGTTTGATTAGTGGGGTGAGTAATTAACTAAAGATTAATGAATTTTTTATCTTTTTTTTACTGTTTCCCATGAGGAATTTTATATTTCTTTTAACCAATTTGACTGAGGAATTTATCAACTAAGGGAATTTTATATGTATTTAACTTAAATGATCTCTGTATAATGTTCTACTTCGTGTGGGAATAATGTTTTGTTTAGAAGGTTCTGGTACAAATAATGTATCATATTGTATGTTAGAAAACTTTATGAAACTAATTAACGAAAAAAACTACTCAGGTTCCTTGAATTTATTCACTGTTGATTCAAGTTATTATTGCATGTATGATTTTAAATTAGGAAAAATGGATCAGAATACCCCCAAATTTGGGCGGTCCACTTTTAATACCCCCAACTTTAGATTATTTTTAAATACCCCCAACTTTGGGGGTGGTCCGCCAAAAATACCCCACTTACCTATTACCACCGGAAGAACTGGTAAACAATGGCACGTGCCTTACTTGTGATGTTAATTGCCTCGTTAATCAACCCCCCTCCTCGCCCCCTCCCTTCACACCACCCCAAAACCCGGCGGCTCCCTCCCCCTCCCCCCCCCGTCGAATCCCCCCCCCCTAACCACCTTCAAACCCCCACTCCCCAGTTTTTCCCTCTATTTGATGTTCGATTTTCGGTGTAGGCAACACTGCAGGAGTCACAGGGCAAGGAGAAACCAACGAAGCAATCCCACCGGACTTCTTCGCTCGAATTATATATGAGGTAGTATTTCTAGGAGCATGAACATAAGGTCCCATTTTATTAAATTTCTTCTTAGGGTGGTAAAACCTCCTCGCCTTCGGTTTATTCTACTGTTCAAGCTCAAAGAGAGTTGGTGGCTGGTAACTCACACCACCACCGGGGCTAACGAAGGCAATCCACCAACACCACCACCATCAGACAATGCTTTAATATTGTTATTATTATCCTTCCTCCTACCATCTTTCCTCTTATACATGGGTTTATTTCCCTTCCAATTATTGTTACTACTACGCCCAGGTTTCGCTATTCTGCCATACATTTGATTCATAGGGTTGGGGAAATTCATAGCATTCATTGGAGGAGGCGTTGAATGAGGGGGTTGTGACCACTGACCATAGTTCCGACTAACCATCATCTTCGGGCCGATTAGCCCCCATTTGAGCTTGAGCTTGAGCTTGATTAACCATCGACTAATCGATTGGGCGATTAACCATCTGAGCTTGCGTCGACAGAGGCGACATCTGCGGCAGCTGCTGATTCACCATTTGCGGTTGATTCACCATTCTGCGAAGTTGAAAATCTGGTGATGGTGGAGGTGAGAAGGTAAGGTTGAAATTGGTAAGGGAGGGGCATTGGGGTGTGGGAAGGGTGGTAGTGGGGGTGGCTTGGGGTAGGGGTGAACAGGGTGTGGGAAGGGTGGTAGTGGGGTGAGGGAAGGTGGCGGTGGCCGATGGGTGGTAGAAGGGGTGAGGGAAGGGTGGGAGTAGAAATTAAAAATAAAAATAAAAGAGAAACAAAAAAAAAATTACCTTGTTAACAGGTTACAAGTCATCTAGGTGTATTTTTGGCAGACCACCCCCAAAGTTAGGGGTATTTAAAAATAATCCAAAGTTGGGGGTATTAAAAGCGGACCGCCCAAAGTTGGGGGTATTCTGATCCATTTTTCCTTTTAAATTATTTGTTTCTACTATTGGAGATCGAAGATAGATACAGTCCTCGTGTACTTTGTTGGATATTATGCATTCCTAGTTTAATTATGTTGATATGTTTCCCATCTCTCAAAAAAAAAAATTGATTTCCCTTAAATGGAGAAATCCCTTATGATTCCCAAATTGAATTCTATGGTAATACTATATATATCATGTTTAATCTTAAACTATGTAATCAGTCTAAATATTGCAGATTTTAGTTGTTTTCAGGAATATTGTGTTTTCTAACATTCGAAGGTCATTAAGATCAGTTGTATGTGAATAAGATCACAACAGTCAATAATGGAACTAAAAAGAGATCGTGTATTATTTTGGATACATAATTCATATATTTTTAATTTATTTTGCTTTTTTTTCGAGGTATTGAAACATTTTGCATTTACCATTATCAAAATATAAGGTAGTATTATGAAACCTAAAAACTAAAATACTCATTTAGTCATGACATGAGTCAATTAGGGAAAGGGATGAGAAAGTATTAACATATAACCAAATCCCAATTTTGGACAATATCTTATCTTAAGTAGCGATTTTTATTGTCCACATGAGGAGGTATCGAACAAGGGATGTCCAATACTGAGTATGAGATAATTACTCCTCGAAAAGGCTTAACAGTACAATGAGGGCATTCTAGAAATTTTATAAAACGATTCTTCCACCATTTCTTTTAATTGGGCACGCACAATATTCGAGAACAAACAATAACATCTAATTACTCTCAGCTCATGATATTGATAAAATGATCTTGGTAACGGGCTTTTCGGGGCACTAGATAAAAAGTATATATTGTTTAATTGTTTTACATAAATAACCACTTCCTTTATTTTTTTAGTTCACCTGTTTCTTTAGGCACACTTGTTGATGGCTGATGCAATACTTGAAATTTAACTGTAATATCTCTAATTATCAATAAGCAAAAATTATGAAATGTTGATATTTTGAAAATATACATTGAGACAAATCTAACAAGATCCCACATGACAAATTTTTTCTAAGTACAAATCACAAACAAAAAGCAAATTAAAGTAATGAAGTATATGTTAATATATAAAGTCAAAGTGTGTCAACTAATAAAAAAAAGAACAGAAGACGTATAGAATTGAGTACTTAAATGCAAAAGTATGTTTCAAATCTAGCTATTCAGGGTGCTCATTAGTCATTAGTGGGATCGTTTTTAATTATCTATATATCTTCAATGAATAGATTACCTACTATTAGGATTAACCATTTGAGAAATATTCCTAAAGAAGCCATTAGATAAAGACAAAATTGGATTGAACACCACATGAAACTATGGCGCGGTTGCACCCAACGCCACCAACTTTGACTAGTACCCAGAACACCACAAACTATTGGCTTGGGTGCAGCGAGTGTCATGAATGACGCCAGGGATAACTTTTCTCGACACATGTTCACGTGACTTAGGCTTCTAATCAATGAAAAAATAGGACAAGTGAAATAAAAAGGGAAAAATGGGAAAAAAAAATTAACACGGATTCCCCGTCGTCGGCAAGAAAAGTTAGTTTCAGCATCATTCATGACACTGACTGCACCCAGGCCAATAGTTTGGAGTATTTTAGTTACTAGTCAAAGTTGGTGGTGTTGGATGCACTCGCGCCAGCCACCATAGTTTGTGGTGTTGAGACCAATTTTGCCTTAGATAAATAAATAAATGTAATCTCTCACTACTCCTTATTCCCTAGTTATACATTGATATACGACATTAATGGCAGATTATGCAATAACTATATCAAGCGGTTGCATCATGACCTGCTGAAGACAAGTCGACAACCATAATTTCCCGAAGTACTCCTTAAATGATCTGCCATAACATACTCCTAGGAAAGTTTGATAGAAGACGACTCAGATAATTAATTGCTTCATCCCTTTTATTCCCTCCGTCCCATTTTATAGTTCCCGTATTCCATTTAGGGTGTCCCAAAATGTTATTCCCATTTCTCTTATTTCCATTTTTGAACATCACTTTTTTCCCTCTCTCTCCACCTTTTCAAATGGGTTTTTGACACTCTCATTTAATGTTCCTTAACTCTCATTGGTTGGGTACAACAATAATCATTTTTTACTCTCTCTCTCCTCTTTTCACATGCCCACCCATTTAATATTCTCATTCTTTTTCATTTTTTTATGACAATAATTCCAAAAAGAACAACAACTCCCCATACAAGTACATAATAATAATTGTTTCCTTAATTCCCGTGCCCAAAATGAAAGGGGAACTATAAAATAGGACGGAGGGAGTATATGTTACTCTCTATTAAATCAGTTTGTTTAGTCCACCTTCTTTTCAAACCTCATTAGTCATCACTCATTACCTACTTCTATTTCTTTATCTACATAATTGAGTTTTCACATCTACCAACACATAATATACATGAATATTATTCTAATGCTTAATTAGTTTTGTTTTTTTATATATAAAAAGTAAGAAAGCACATTAAGAGACCCTCCACTCGAGGGGAATCCCTAATACATTGTTTACAAAGATATATAGACAAGAGAGTGGACTTATTACATAGATTGATAACAAAAGAAAAATCAACTAAATGAACTACATTAGCTATCCAATATGTCTGGAATTTTGTTGGTCTGAGTTTAATGAGTTCTGCAAGAATGAAGGGATTGCTCGCCATCATACTGTCAGGGATACTCCACAACAGAAAGGGGCAGCAGAAAGCATGAATCAGACACTGCTGGAAAGAGCGAGGTGCATGCTCTCTAATGCTGGGTTAGCTAGAAGATTTTGGGTAGAAGCTGTAAGTACAACTTGCTATCTGATCAACCACGGACCTCACACAGGTATTGATTGTAAAATACCTTGTAATGTGTGGTCTAGTAAGCCTGCATATTATTCTTTTTTTTTTCTTTTTGCTAAGTAAGTGAGTAGATTAATAAAACATCTCTTTACAACCTAAACCAACCTAAAGGAAGGCAAACCAACTAAGTTGGACTCCCCAACCTTTAGGCTGGAGAACAGCCAATTCAGGCAACTACAACCCTTTACATTTCAACAGTTTCTTACAGACTCACAGACCAATTGTAATCATTCCTAGAAAATTTTTTAGGTGGTATTGCTAAAACTCTAGATCTAACAATACTCTTAATCTGTTTAATACTAACTTCCATACTGGGAACACACTGATTCCAGTAAACAGAATTTATTCCTTGCCATATGACATAAACAAGAGCATTAACCCCAGATAAAATGACTTATTTTTGAAACTTTGATCTTCTACTGCGCTGAACTCCTCTAATCAGTTGATGCAGTTCTTCAGAGCTACTGTTGATGTTGAACCAGCTTTTAAGACTTCTCAGACAACCTGTACTATATTCACATTTGAAGAACAAATGTTGATGGCTTTCAGTGTAACTCCCACAAATCAGGCATAAATCATCTAAGTTGATCCCATATTGAGCAAGTTTTTCGGTTGTTTGATGCTTGTGTTGTACTGCTAGCCATGTAATAAATCTATGTTTAGGAAGACATAGTCTATTCCATACAACAGTGTCCCATGTAACACCAATATGTTCACCAATAAGCTTATCATAGATAGCTTTTACAGAGTAACAGGCCATGTTGCAAAATTTAGTTTGAGTAAAAACAAGCTTCAATTGCTCTTTAATAGCACATACCTTCCTCCAGTACCAACTGGCACCTGAGTTAGGTGTATAACTCCACCAGTCTGCATATTATTCTTTGTTGAGAGTTTTTGGTTCTACTGTTTATTATCTTGTAAGTGAGGGTAAATTAAAACCTAGAGCAAAGAATGGTGTATTTGTGGGTTTTGGGAGTGGAGTTAAGGGCTATAGAATCTGGTCACCTTCTGAGAGTCGAGTTATTCTTAGTAGAAGTGTAATATTTGATGAAAATAATTCTATGCTTAACCCCACTGTGAAGTCCGTTGTGGTGCCAGCTAGTAGTGATGTTGATAAACAGGTGGAGCTGCAAGTCACTCAAGATGAGAGTGAATCACAACACCAAGGTGGCGAAGATCAACATGCTGCTACTGAAACCATTTTGGCAGAAAAACCTCTAGTCACCAACCAGCCTCATCAGAAGCACATCGACCTAGCATAACCCTTCATAGAGCTAGAAGAGTTGGTGTTGGACCTCCAAGGAGGTATGGTTTTGAGGATATGGTTGCTTATGCACTGAAGGTTGCTGAAGAGGTAGATATTGATGAGCCATCCACCTACAAAGAAGCTGTTTTAGGTAGTGAGTTTACTCAATGGCTCGCTGCAATGGGAGATGAGATGGAGTCTCTGGATAGAATTCAGACTTAGGAGCTAGTCAAACGTCCTAAGGAGAGAAAGATTGTCACTTGCAAATGGGTTTTCAAGAAGAAGGAATGAATCTCGCCTGCTGAGGGGGTCAAATATAAAATTCGGATTGTTGCAAGAGGGTTCACGCAAAGAAAAGGGGTTGATTCTAATGAGATTTTCTCACCAGTGGTCAGACACACTTCCATCAGGGTGTGTTACTAGCAACAGTTGCACATCAGAATCTTGAACTTGAGCAACTAGATGTGAAAACAGCTTTCCTACATGGGGATCTAGAAGAGGAGATTTATATGACTCAACCAGATGGCTTCCAAGTTTATGGAAAAGAAGATTGTGTTTGCAGATTGAAGAAGTCCTTGTATGGACTAAAGCAGTCTCCTAGGCAGTGGTACAAAAGGTTTGATAGCTATATGATTGAGTTGGGCTACAACAGGAGTATGTATGATTGTTGTGTGTGTCACAACAAGTTGGATGATGGCTCGATGATTTATCTGGTCATGTATGTAGATGATATGCTCATAGCTGCAAAGTCCAAGTCTGATATTCAGAAAGTTGAAGAGTCTTCTCAGTGCTGAGTTTGAGATGAAGGATTTCGGTGTCGCGCAAAAGATTATGGGGATGGAGATTTATAGGGAAGAGATCAGAGAAAGCTTTTCTTGTCACAGAAAGGTTATATTCAGAAGATATTGTCAAGGTTTGGCATGTCATCAGCTAAACCTATAGATACTCCTAGTGCTGCAAATATACATCTATCTTCTGCTTTTGCACCCTAGTCTGATGCTGAGAAGGACTATATGTCTCGAGTCCCATATGCTAGTGCAGTTGGAAGCTTGATGTATGCTATGGTCTGCACTAGACCCGATCTTTCACATGTTGTTAGTGTTGTTAGTAGGTTCATGGGGCAACCTAGGAAGGAACACTGGCAAACTGTGAAGAGGATCTTCCGTTACCTTATAGGTACGTTTGATGTTGGTCTCATTTATGGGAATGATATATAGTGTTTAGTTACTGGTTATTCAGATTCTGATTATGGTGGAGATGTTGACAATAGGAGGTCTATGACTGGTTATGTATTTACTTTTGGCGGTTCTGTTGTTAGTTGGAAGGCAGCTTTGCAGGCTACAATTACTTTGTCTACTACTGAAGCAGAAAACGAACATGACGTTGACAGAAGTTGCTAAAGAGGAAATATGGTTAAAAGGACTAGTTAGTGATCTTGGTCTACATCAAGATCGGGCTATTGTGTATTGTGACAGTTTGAGTGCAATATACCTAGCAAGGATCAAGTCCATCATGAGAGAACTAAGCACATTGATGTGAGATATCATTTTCTGAGAAGTGAGAAGAGAATTAAGGTGATGAAAGTAGGTATTGCTAATAATCCTACCGACATGTTCACCAAGCCAGTTCCTCATGGCAAGTTCCAACATTGTTTGGACTTGCTAAATGTTCTTAGCTGTTAATCTGGCCCTTAGGGGTATTCTGAGACAGTGAGAGTCTGGGTACATCTGGCTATTTTTGTGGCATCTGGTACCATCTGTATCTGTCATTTGTTCATCTGTTCTGTGGGAGAGAATTCAAGTCAAGGTGGAGATTTGTTGAATTATCCTTTGAATTAATTATCTAGCGTTAGGATTAACCAATCATGGGGGTCTGTTTAGGTTTAGGTCCATCTGTTTAGGTTAATTAGTTTGTACTATATAAACCCTATAATTAACTTCTGCCTCAATATTCTGAAATCTATACTCTCTCTTAAACCTAATAAAATAGTTTCTCCTCTGCCTGTGGACGTAGCTAACACATTGTTAGTAAACCACGTTAATTCTTGTGTAAATTGTTCATTAATTATATATTTGTTTCGTTAATTGCATCTGTCACAACACATAACATTCAAAATAATGATTGAAGATAAGCTAGATTAGGATTTTAGGGAAGATGAGATATAGATAGTAGGAATTATATATGCTATTTCTAATTGTGTTAATCGTATTAGGCACGATATTTGTGCGAACATATGTAGATAGTAAAATAACTTATATATACCCATAAATAGTAAAGAAGTGAGTGGAGAGCAAGTGTCAATATCCACAGTTTAAGAAAAAAAAAACTACAGGGGGGAGTTCCCCCTCAAAAAAAAGCTCTATGGAAATTCATGTGTACCGAACATAAAAAATATTTAGATAATGGAAATTAAACCAAAGCTAGATGAAATAAAATTTGGAGGAATGCATGCACTGCTAAATGGGAGTATACTTGCACTATCGCTAAGCCAACATTGTGATTTTTTTTTGGAACATGTGATGGTTCTTATTATTTGATTAATTAAGCTAATTAAAATTATGAAATATTAAGCATTTATAAACATTAATCACATCAACCCACATATTATGTTGTTATGAATTCCAAAATTATTGTTAAAGGCGTATTATAAAATATATATATATATATATATATATATATATATATATATATATATATATATATATATATATATATATATATATCATTGGTAATATGTATTACTAAAAATCTCTATTGCCAAGTCTTTAAAGTCTAAATATGATCTACTCGTAGGCCAAACCCCTACCGCACCCCAAACAAATATCTAATCCATGCTAATTATCTTTATTATATAAGCCAAGGGGGGAGTTATGGTGTCCCCTCATGAAAAGACTTATATATCCCTAATTTGAAACATATAAAAAAAATATTTTATTTAAAATTTCTTATTCATTTCCTGAGTTACAATTATGCATAATAAGGAAAGTTGTAAAAAGAGAGAACATAAAAAAGTTTAAGATTACCATTAAAAGATTACTTACGATGAGGAAACTAACATAACAAAGAATTTTTTCAACAATTGTAAAGCCAAAAATACAAAGTTTTCTCTTACCTAAATATTCAATAACAATCAAAGAACATAATTTAAAGGAAAAATGGATCAGAATACCCCCAACTTTGGGCGGTCTGCTTTTAATACCCCCAACTTTGGATTATTTTTAAATACCCCCAACTTTGGGGATGGTCCGCCAAAATGCACCCATGACTCAGTAACTCGTTAGCAAGGTAATTTTTTTTTTCCATCCTCTACTTCTTCTTCCTCCATTATAACCACCACCTAGCCACCACCCACCACTACCACGACCTCCCACCACCCCCACACCCCATCCCCACCCCACCACCCACCGAATCTCCCCCACCCCGACCACCACCTTTGAACCCCTTCCCCCAACCCCGCCACCACCTTTGCCCCTCCCCCCACACCCAACGCCCACCACCACCTTCGAACCCCCCACGCCCGGCCCAACCTTCGCAGCCCCCGGCCCCCACCCTCGCAGCCTCCCCCCCCCCGCCACCCCGTTGAATTCCCCCCCACTCACCACTTGCTCACTGCCACCATATGAACTCGGCATTTCTACGCATCCTAATGTTCTTTGATTAATCATATTCATATCAATATTATTGATGTTAATTCAACGAAATTTTTACATCTCATACGAAGAAATTGAACTAGAGTAATGCGGAATACGGGATTTTCCAAATAAAGAGGATTTACTTCAAATTTGAACCGATCTTCAATCGATCATATCCAAACACATTAGAATTTCAATTTTTTATATCTCCATTCTACAATTTTACAAGCTCACATGACCAAATCGGCATCGATCATGATGATTTACAACTCAAATCAAGTAAAAATTTCACAAATTTGCTCAAGAATTATGCATATTGTAACTCAAACATCATCAACTCTCAAAAAAATCAAGCGATCTTCAATCTTCTACTAAACAATGCGGAATCCGATCAAAAAGTTTAAATTCATCGCTAAAAAAAATCAAATCAATGTACTTCATTTCAGCTAAACTTCTCTTGAATTATTGAAGAAAAAACAAAATCGGTCAAAAATTTACCGAATTAAAATTGAAAAAAATTTATTGTGCTAGATCTTCGGCGATCTTAAAGGAGTAGCCGAGTAGATCTTCATTCTCCGAAGTTTTCTCTTTCGTTCCTTTGTTCATCATCTCTCTTACTTTCTCTCTCTAAAATTTCTTTTTCTCTCTCTTCACTTTTATGTAGGCATGGGGAGAATGTAGTGTTGGTGGTTGATAAGTCGACGTTGAAGGTTGTGGGGGAGATAGGAGACGGTCGGGGAATTCGGCGAAATCGACGGGTATAAAGAGGTTGAGGTGGGTCCATGAGGTGGGGTTGTTGGTGGGGAGCTCGGTGAATTGGGGTGCTTTCGGGTGTTCGGGGTATGTTAGGGTTTGGGACCCGAGGTCGGGGAGGTGGTGTGGGAGATGAGTGAGCCGGGTGGGATGGTGAGAAATCGAGGTGGTGGTTGGTGGGAGTGAAGGTGGTGACGAAGGTGGTAGGGAGGAGAGAGAAATGGTGGTGAGGGAAGGTGGCAATGGGGGTTGGGGGTGGGGGGATGAGGAGAGGAGAGAGAGATGAGCAGAGGGGGGTGGGGGTTTTGGTTTACCAGTTCATCCGGTCATAACAGGTAAATGGTGCATTTTTGGCGGACCACCCCCAAAGTTGAGGGTATTTAAAAATAATCCAAAGTTGGGGGTATTAAAAGCGGACCGCCCAAAGTTGGGGGTATTCTGATCCATTTTTCCTGATTTAAAAATTCATAAAACTACCGAGAAAAAAAGAGTATAACTCATCTTTTTATTTTTCAGTTGCATAATTGTTGTAGTCAAGATGTTATTCAAGCGAAATGGTTAAACCTGATGAGAAAAAGTAAGCATAAACCAACTTCTTTTATCTTTATTTTCAATTCTATGTTTTGTAAAAATAAATTGTAAGTACGAAGTATATATTTTTTTCGCATCAATATTAATGTTTTTTACAATTCCGAATATCAGTATCAATAATAATATATTGTCGCACGCATCGCGTGCAAACGAGGCTAGTATATAGTCTATAGGGAGGAGATGGAAGAAATAACATTGCTATATTGTTGCGCTTTTCTTTTTTGGCCCCTTTTTTTTAATTGTTACACTTTCACTTTTTCCTTATATGGTAACCTATCACATCAACTTTTCACACTTTTCCACCTCATATACCCCACTATCCATTTTAATAATCCACCCAAAACCTTCTCACCTACCCTATTTTTCTCTCTTCTACATTATTTTAATGCTTCTTTTACATTTCCCAAAACCGAACATTTTGTTTTTGTACTTTTTCATTGTTTTTGCATAATTTCCTTGGTTTTTCCCCAAAGTGAAGTGTAACAATTAAAAAAACGGAGGGAGTATATATCTTCTGATTCTTAGCGTTTAATGTTTTGCATAGACTAAACACAACTGTAAGTGTATAATGATTTAGGGTCTGCTTTGTTTAACCTAGTTTTACTTATTTTCGTACAAGATCAGAACAATAGAAAAAGTTCCAAGTTGAACTCAAAACAGTGGAGAAGAATGAAACAAGGCGCAATATATTAATATATAGACAAAGCGAAACTAATGTAATAGAGGTTGAATTTCTAAACTTCTCCAAGTTTCAAATTGTCAACAAGTGGGATTGCACATTTGCACGTGAGGGCTCTATTTTTGGGTTCTGATCGGTCAAACCCACGGCCTCGAACCTTAAAAATGTAAAAAATTTATTGGGATTAAGGTCAGTATTCGGTATCCCTTTCTTTGGTGGTCAATCAGTCGTTATTTTTTTCATTGTTCAACTTGAAGTTCAAAGTTCAAAACAACTCCTTTCCTTTACAACTCTCCATGTTTCTCTCTTCATGTTGGGGGGTCGACAATAGTCACAATACATAATCAATTGATGTTGCAATGGCTTCATCCATGAGCTGAGCTCTAGTTTGTAAAACGAACAAGAAAAAAGTAAAGTTATTTTTGGAAAAATCATTTCACATAAAATAATATTCCCCTCGTTCGAATTAGTTTTAGATGCATGTGGTGGTAGCTTACTAGCTTCAATGCTCATGTAGATGAAGGTTATTATGAGTAGGTTAATTCTTTAAATGGGTAAATTTTTCTGTAAATTTATATAAGAAAATTAGTATTTTAATATGTATGTTGCTTGGATTTTTATGCCAATATTAATCTTTTAAAGGGGAAAAAAGTGAAAGTATGAAATGAAATATATATATTGGGTTCTTGTGTTTTTAAAATACACCGAGATTATTGTAAGTATATTATCGTATTCTAGTAGTATCAATTTCATTTTAATTTATGATAAAATTTTAAATGCAGGGAAGGAAAGAGAAGAAAATTAATATAATATTTTAAGAGAGGTAAAAGAATCCAAGAAATGAGACCATGCGGATGATATGTGGCATGAGATGAGGCTATATTTGTGTTACTAAATACTCTCTTTGTTTTCTTTACTTGTTTCATTTTAACTTTTTACGTTTGCCTATACACAAGTTTGAATCTCAATATGTTAAATTTTCAATAAAAAAATATACGGTGTTGATATTGTAAGCATATATATACACTAAGACAAATCATATAACATATACAATAACATTTGTTTTTAATAATTAGAAGAAAAAAACACGGTGAAAGTGAGACTATGTGAATAAGGTAGAAAGTCAAAGTAGAACTAGGAAAAATAAATTCATAGAAACATATTACTTTCATATTAAACCAAACAAGCACTTAACTTTCACCTAGTTCATAATCTTCACAATGCAGGAATTGTATGTATGATAATTAGATAGAACTAACTCATAAGGACAAAAGAAATATTATTTTAAAACCATATATTAGTATATAGCCATTGGCCCATTGATCATATTCATGGCAATAGATTTAGAAATGATGACAAAATAATGCATTAGTTATTTGGTTATATGGAGTATTTGATTTTGGAACAATATCGAACTTTTATTAGACATTTTTCAAATAATCTAGAGCGTCTTTTTCCTTGTATTTGTTGAGTCATTTTGAATATATATATATACTTAATTACTCCTGTAACTCTTTTTTCATTTCGATGGTGGTAACTGATCGATCAAATCTTTAAGGGCTAATAATGAACTTTAAGTCTTGGTCAAACATACACAAAAAGAATAGATGGATACACAAAAAGAATAGAGCTCTTCTAAGCCTCCGTAGAATTGTTCAGTCACCCTTATGCACCTTTTGTTCTGCTCTTGAAGAAAACACCATACACGCCATTCGTGACTGCCCTCACGCGACAGCAATATGGGATACTCTTGACCCACCTCAGCCTTTTTGGTCACAAGTACCCATTGATGAGTGGTTACGAAAAAATCTAAGATGTAAACATGTTGTGCGTGGCATAGAGTGGAGAGTGGCCTTCCCTTTCATTTGTTTTGAAATTTGGAAAAGTCGGAATAAACGCATCTTTGAACATCACCCCTTTTCTTCCCCAAATCAAACTGTCACCATTGCATTCATTCTTGCGAATCAATTTCTTACCCACCCCCCCCACCCCAAGCTTATCGCTTACTAACTCTTCTTATAGTTGGAAAAATTACGCCTCTCCTTTTGTCCATGTGAATGTCGATGCTACTTTTGTAAATGTCGAAACTGTATCAAACATTGCGGGGGTTTTTCGAAATGATAAAGGTGTTTGGATTATGGGATTTCATTGCCCCGTTTATGCTTCTAACGCTCTTTATGCAGAACTCCTAGCCATTCGCTATGGCTTGAAAGTAGCCAGTGAGGCTAACATGCCTTATATAGTGCTCCACTCGGATTGTAAGCAAGCGGTCGACAGAATTCAATCAGGTGGCAACTTTGTTGATGTGTATAGTGATGTTGTAAATGATTGCAGGGAGCTCGGGCACTACTTCAAGAAAATGGAGATCACGTTCATTAGACGCCATGATAACCAAGTGGCGGATGTAATAGCTAAGAACTCTTGTATTGGGGCGGAGTCCCTTAATGTAGCTAGAATTCTTCACATTATTCCTAGTTATTGTCATGAACCGCTACTCTCGGATTGTAATAGGCTGTTTGGCCAAACTATCGTAATTTAAATTGCACCCCTAGTTCACCAAAAAAAAAAAAAAAATTAAACGTCAAATTATTGGAGGAAAACATCTGATTAGCAAATTAAAAATACAACTGACACATGGACGCCACATGCATGAATCCAATTTCTAGCTTTATTTCTCAACCTTTTCTTCTCTCTCTCGCTCCTCTTTTTTCTTTTGCCTAGCTTCCAACAGTCAACATTCACTTATTTACGGCTATCAATTTTGATATCACTACTACCTAATTAGGTTATTATTGGTGCGCAAACACAAATGAGGATCAGCATCGAGACATATATACATCACTTTTAAGCATTTCTTTTTCTAACGACGCATGGCAAAGGAAATCATAAAATTTGCTTTTATAAGCATTTAGTTCAAGTTTTGTAGTTAGAGCCAGAGTTCTCATTCTTCTTCCTCTGATCATTACATATTAAGAGATGTATTAGAAATTAGAAATGAAAATTAGTTTGCGCAATATATGAAAAATTAGTTTGCGCATTATATGACTACGGGAAAAGTATTATGTTGAGGTGGAAGGTGAAGGATTGTTTGCATCATGTAGCTAGTTATGTAAGATTCTGTGAACGTTGACTATAAGTCTATAATACTATGGATTGGAAAAGGTGGTGAAAGTTGGGGCTAAAAGTTTTATAATTGTTTTGATTAAATGGTAGCTCGAGTTTAATTCATTAGCAAATAGATCAAGTCCAGCCAAATTTTATAGTCAAGTTGATTTTAAAGGTCATATTTTGTTCAACTTATTTTCAGTTTTATAAGAAAAAATAAGTTAAGATAAGGTCTAATAAGTTGAAATAAGTTCAGTTTAGTAAAAATAAAGTTTGACACACTCACAAAATAAGGTCTAAAAATTCAGATAAGTTCACATAAGGTCTAATAAGGACTAATAAGGTTAGATAAGTCCAGATAAGCAAAAATAAGGTGAAAAGAACAGGAAAAGTGTTCACGAGGTGCAGCTCAAGATCATTCCCTAGTCCAGAGTTCTATTTCTTGGTTTGGCTTAAGGGAATAACCACTTGAAAAAGATAATTGTTATTTTAACTTGTAATATTTTCACTTGAAAGCGAGATATAAAGGTATTTCATTGTTGCTTTTTCTAGTAGTATGCATCATTATTTATTTGAACTTGCATTCATGAGTATGGTTTTTATTGAGTGTGTTTATTTGAAGGACATTAGGGATTAGATTGAGAAAAGAGATGGGAATTTAGATATCTATGTTTGTTTTGTGGGATAGGAATAAGATAGAGGATTGAAAATAATAAAAAGGGGTATTTCCATGGTTCTATTATAAGTGGCTGGACAGGTAACACGGATGATAAACTGGGATGAAAGTCTAATTAATGAGATTTCCATTAATAAAAAGCAAATGAAAAGAAGCTTAATAAGTCTACTTTTGTAACTTTCTTATTTCTATCCAACTTATTACCACAACCCATCAAACAAGGTTATGATAATTATTTAATTACTATCCAACAACTCCATTGGAAATTAAATGATTAATAATCCCAAATTACCTATTATATCATTGATTGTTCAATGAATGGACAACTTGCCCAATTTAATTCGATTTTACCAAGCAGTGGTCAGTTGTCTAGTAGGGGAGGATTTCGAGGCTATCACAGGCTGCGACCAAATATGTTGATCAGTCTCCAAGCGCAACGAGTGCGTTGCGGTCCTCAAGTTGGGATGGGTAATACTTCTCATGATTACTTTAAAGCTACTCATACAAACAAGATGTATCTTATTTTTAAGGTAATCATATGCTAAGTTATATACAACATACTTGGCTGAGAGTAATCTTGGGATGGGTGACATCTTGAGAAGTTTATTAGGATTGTGTATGAGTGATGACAAATGGGTAGGAAAAAATTGTGCTGGTCTATGAGGACAATTTTTGCTCCTAGATGTGCATTTGGAGACAATCAACTCAATCTCTAGAGGTGTTATAGAATGTGGTTGTGAGATAGTGTAAGATTATGTAGATCTAACAAGTGATCGAGGTAAAATACTATGAAAAGGGTACAAACCATTACCAAATATGGAGATCTTTTGAAAACATATTTAAACTAAAGATACGAAGATCTTTTGGAAAAAGATTTAAACGAAAAGTAGGAAGATATTTCGAGAATGGAGGGAGTATTGTGTTTGTTTTTGTTTTTATGCTTTTATTTCTTTTTAGGTCAATTGTATTTGAGAAAATGTATAAAACTTAATTTCAATATTTTAATCTTAACCCACATATAAAACTTGAAAATATCAAAAAGTTTTGGCCTCGATTGGATTAGTAAATTTTTAATACAACTGGATTTATGAGTTATTAGGTACAGTGGTACACCTATCGATTGGTTAAGGTCTTAAAAAAAGAAGTTTTAATTTTTTTTTTTTGAAAGAGAAATTTCATTAATTGAAGGCCAAACGACATCTACAATAGGTATTAAAGAAAAACAAGATACAATTAAACAAGACTAAATCAAATTCGTCTTCGAAGAAACTACAATGAACCAGATCGAGCAATACAAATAAGCCCCTTGTATTTGCTTGAATCAAGCGACTATTGATGAGGAAGTCTATCATTCGATATAGTTTGGGAAGAACATTCTTGATCGAGTCGGAGTTGACCGCATCCGAGATTCCAATACCTTCATGTTGAGTCTCGAACTTCAACCAATGAGAATAATTTCTCATACCTAACAACAAAAGAACCATACTCACAACTCCCATAGGGGAGTAGGAGATTTCTAAAACAGAAACTAAAAACCCCATAACAGGGTTTGAGAAAATCTCATAAAGAGAGACTAATTTATTAAACAAAACAAGAAAATGAACTAAAAATTGAAAATAAAAGGGGAAAAGGGGCTTACCATGGATGAAATCATCCATGGCAGCCTCTAATTGATGAAGAAGGGGTAGGAGAGGCTAGGGTTTGAGAGAGAGAAAAAAAAAAAAAGAAGTTTTAATTAGCTTCATGTAATCCACTTAATTACCTTCATGCATGGTATGATTTCGACATTTCGTATATTAACTCGTACTACACTTACATTTACCAATTCGAAGGATGAAATTTGTTCTCAAACCCACTAAAGTTTGAAATAAAAAAAAACAATCTTATTCACAAAAAAACAATCTTATTCACATTACAAAGCATAGATACTCGTAGTCACCTGAAAGAAAAAGATAGATACTCAAATCCCTGAGTAAAATTAAAAGTATCCATTTTTTTCTCTCATTCCACCATCCTTTATTTTAAAAAAAATTTAATTAGCACTCCACATAGTAGAATTTTGGAGTTTCTCATTCTAAAGTTTTTTTAAAATTAATTAACGGTATATTCCTAGGAGAAAAAGGCAGTTTGAACCACACTTGTATATTAAGAAAAAACTTTTGAGGGTATCAATTCTATGTGCTGCCAGCCACTAATGATGATTAGAAGTTAGATATCACTTTGCTAAATGCCAATCATGTATGTAACCGATCTTAGTTGAAAAGATTTATAAAAGTCATTTGTACTCTAGCCATCTCAATTATTATATAATATAATACTGTTATAAATTAATCTAATTATAAATTTAATATAGTTTCTCATTAAAAAAAGTGACTTATCAGATCATCATAAACTTGATTAAGTTATTTTTAAAATATTATTTTAGAAAAAACTTAACTGAGTTGATCATCAACATGCAGCTTCAGAGCAAAGAAGAGGAGTTTTCTTGAGAGCAAGATAGCTAGACTTAGTAAAGGTAAAAGTGGGCCCAAATTTCACTTATTATGGGCCAAAACGACTTTTTAATTTTCAAAAACTGGAAAAGTAAAAGAAAAAAAGTTGAGCGAAAATTGAAGCTTTTTTTTTATCAGGGACTTCCATAAGGCCCATAGCGCTTAGGTCCCATTTATTTATGGTCCGCATGACATCATATTCCATTTTTATACTACTTTTATAGAAGTATATCTCACTTTTTTATTTTGAGGTGCCATTCTTCTACTTCTCTCTCTCTTTTTTTTTTCTCCTTTTAATGAAAAAAAGAACCATTATTTTCTTAGATATAAAGGGAAAAAGCTAAATAAAAATCAAACTCTCAACCTTACAATTTATCTTTCACCATCAAAACCTTACAATTTATCTTTGATTTAAGAACAAATTACTTTCACTAATTGTACAAACTATATTTCTATCATGCACATTAGTAAAGTTTCTTATCATGATGTTGGTAAAAAGGATGAGAAAAATGTCAATATTGGAAAAATTGTCAAAGTTTCAAAATATGTTGAATGATACCTTTTTGCCACGAAAATGTAATAAAAAAAGTTAGTTTACCGCATACTTTTTTTATAAGATAGTTTTTTTTTATAAAAAGATTGTTTTATCTAAGTTTAGTTTAACAAATTTTCCTTAAATAACTATAAATCAATTAAGAGTAAAATAAATTACATTATAAAAAATCATGACAATGTAAAGTAAGAGAGTACAACTATTAACCTGATAAGCTGCTTAATTAACTTCGCGCAAGTTGGACATGGAGAAATTACTTAGAGAAGCAAACCGAGTAACTAACATCTATCATCCAATAAGGTAATAAAATGCTAACCCTGCAAAATATGACTCGCCATCTCAGCCCACCTCCAACCCTCCCTTCCACCCCAGATTAATCCAAAGGACAAATCCACCCAATGGTGTATTCCGCTCAAGCACTAGAGATCACCGCTCTTACAAAAAAGTAGCTAACCCCCTCCCACAAAACCCAAATCTCAACCAGCCATCTCTGAGCCAAAACCCCACTCCCTCTAAACCACCTCTGAAACACAAAATTCAACCGAATCAAATCCTTGAACCCATTCCTGAAGTCTTTGAACGAGAGATGAGTAAACTTAGAATTATGCACTCAAAGTTGCTGGGTGAAGATACGGAGAACGTAAGAGAGCATATTGAGCTTGACGAAATGGATGGGGATCAAATCATATCCATTCGAGGTAAAGAGAAGCGGGGAAAATGATGAACTTTTTAGCAGAAGCGTCATTGCAGTAGCCAACTCATCATCTTCATCTGAGACCATACATGGTCACATTTTGGCAGAAGGAGTAAATTGCTTAAGGATTAAACCTCTTGGTGGATTATTGCATTTAATCACTTTTGACACCATTGAGGATAAAGAATCTCTGGTTGAGAGCCAATGGCTTCTTAGATGGTTTTTAGAAATCCGAAAAATCAATCGATCATGTGCTGCCTTGTGGAGGCAAACATGGCTTACCATATATGGGGTTCCACTCTCAGCATGGAATTATGAGAATTTTTTCAATATTGGGAACATATACGGAAGGGTCCTTTCAGTCGAATATGCAAGAATGGACTGTGCAAAGGTGATGATCATTACAGATTGCTTCTTTCTAATTAACAACCCACTCATCTTAGACATTGATGGTGAGAAGTTCAAAGTCTTCGTAACAGAGGAGAATTCAAGTGGGGTCAATCATAACATTATTCCGAGGGATAATCAAGCAAAGTCTGTTAATGGTAGACAAGATGATCATATTGAGTCTTCCTCGCCGGATGAAGAGTTGCAGTCAGATGGAAGTCCAATTGTCAGGCCTTCTCCCTTGCATGGGGAAGAATTAGAAAGGTCTCCTATTGACTTGGGAAGAGACGACAATAATTGTCTCCTTAATGACACATTGGGAACCCCTAATAAAATAGCTCAGCAGCGCATTCCCTTGATTCTCTCAAAACCTCCGAAATTCCCATCTCCTATCAAACCCTCTCCTAAAAAATCCTCATCAGATGGGCCTCATAATGTAAACGGTTACTACAACTCACCAGAAGGGCCAATTTAAATGGACACTTACGCGCCTCAAGTGGACCTACGAACCAGCATGAATCATCCCTTCCCTCACTTGAAAATCTTCAAATCTTCTCTCCACCCTCTAAATCTTTCATTCCCTCTAAACTCAATCTGGACCTAGACAACAATCTCAACCTAAATCTCAGCCCACCAAAAAATCAAAGCAGTCTTTCTCAGTGTCTCGCAGATAAGAATCCCACCATTCACCTATCAAATTCCTTCAGCCCTCTTATAAGGAAGCCTAATTCAAATTCTCTCTCCTCTTCCCCTTCTATCTCTGGGCCATCAATTCCTCCTGGGTTTGAAAACTTCATCCCCTCTCCTCTAAAAACCCAGCGTGAAAGGAAAAGACTCAAAAAGCTCCATAAGAAAAAAGAAAGAAGGCTTCGTGACTCCACAAGAATGTCTCCACAATTAAAGTCTCCTCCTCCACCCCCACCTCCACCTCCCCCATCTCCACCTCCCCCTTCACTCAAAAAGAACCTTTTGATTCCATTGCTACGGAAATCATTGAATTAGGGCTCAAGATGGGAATGAACTTTAACGGACCCCTTTCAGATCTCCACAGCAAGATCCGAAGTATCCTAACTCGCCAAAATCAAGATTGGACTTCCATCCAGTGATATTCACCCCTCTCAACTGAAAATTGAAATGATCATTTTTTCGTGGAATATGCGAGGTGCAGGCGCTAAGGTTAAGCGCAGAACTCTAAGAAAATTTCTCAATCTTCACGATCCTTGGGTCACTTTCATTCAAGAATCTAAATTGGAGATTCTCACAACAAAATCTGCAAAATCCCTGTGGAATTGGGATGACATAGAATTTTGCTTTAGTCCTTCTCAAGGAAACTCGGGTGGGCTGATCACCCTTTGGCGAAATTCTTATTTTCTTCTCTCATCATCTAGAGTGGAACGCAATTGGATAGCAATTGAAGGAATTTTAATTCCTGAAGCATTTCACTGTATCATGATCAAAATTTATAATTCGTGTGATGCCTCGATTAGAGCAAGTACCTGGACTGAGATTTCGGATTACTGCTCTGCTTCTAATTATCCCTGCCTAATTGCGGGTGATTTCAACGAAATACTGACACCTAGAGACCGAGGTAGTATGGTTATCGATCATACAAGTTCAACACAATTTCAGTCTTTCATCTCCAATTTGCATCTTATCGAAATCAAGCCTTCGGAAGGTTGGTTCACATGGTTCAGGGGATCTTCCATGAGCAAACTGGACAGATTCTTCGTCCATTCAGAATGGATTGCAAAATTCCCATTGATTAATACTTCGATCCTCAAAAGAAGTATCTCGGACCATTGTCCCATCATTCTCAAATCCAGTGAGATTAATTGGGGTCCTAGACCTTTCAGATTTCAAGATGTTTGGCTCACTCATCAGGGATGTTTAGATATTGTGAAGCAGTCCTGGAAAAACTCTGAAGGTATGCTGATTATGGACAAACTAAAAAGTGTAAAAGCAGATTTGAAAAAATGGAATTCTCAAGAGTTTGGCAATATCAACTCGAGAATTTCCATTCTTGAAAATGAAATACAGGATTGGGATAATGTTGCAAACACAAGATTGCTAACTGAAGATGAAGTGAAAATCCGAGCCTCTGCTCAACTTAATCTATGGAGTTGGCTCAAAAAGCAAGAAATCTATTGGGCTCATAATTCAAGAGTTCAGTGGTTGAAACATGGAGACAAGAATTCCAAATTCTTCCACACCTTTGCCTCCTTGAGAAGAAATAAGAACAATATTTTTGCATTAGAAATCGATGGAAGGAAAATTGTGAATCCGGATGAGATTAGAGATGAGGCAGTGAACTTTTTCACAAATTTGTTCCAAGAGGATTCGTCAAATAGACCTGTGTTCCATGGCTTAGATTTCAGGAGAATAACTGCTTCTCAAGCCTCGGAATTAATTGAGCCCTTCTCTCACTTGGAGATTGACCAAGCAGTGGCATCTTGCAACCCCTCGAAATCACCGGGTCCAGATGGTTTCAACTTTAACTTCATCAAATCATCATGGGAAGTGATTAAAGATGATGTTTATGCCATTATTCAGGAGTTTTGGAAATCGGGAACCCTGCCAAAAGGAAGCAATGTAGCTTTCATCGCTCTTATACCCAAAAACTCAACTCCGGATGGGTTTAAAGACTACAGGCCAATTAGCATGGTTGGTTGTATGTACAAAATCATTGCTAAGCTTTTGGCGGGTAGGATGAAGAAAGTGATAGGCTATTTGATTGGACCACATCAATCTTCATTTATCGAAGGAAGACAGATCCTGGATAGTGTCCTTATAGCCGGTGAGCTCCTTGATTCATGCAAAAAAATAAAAAAGGCAGCAATTCTTCTCAAACTTGACTTCCATAAGGCGTTTGATTGCGTCTCTTGGCCATTCCTGACTTGGACACTTAATCAAATGGGCTTCCCCCAACGCTGGATCTCGTGGATTGCCTCGTGCGTGTCATCTGCTGCTGCTTCCATTCTAATAAATGGCACTCCTACGAAGCCCTTCAAGCTTCAAAGGGGTCTCCGTCAAGGAGACCCCCTCTCACCCTTTCTTTTTGTCCTTGCAGCGAAAGTCATGAACCTGATGATAAAGAAGGCCGTAACAATGCATCTTTGGTCTGGGATTGATGTGTGCAAGAATGGCCCTAATCTCACTCATCTGCAATTTGCAGATGATACAGTTTTATTCGCCCCCCCGATCCTCAATCAATGCACAACATTAAGATGGTACTCATACTGTTTCAGTTGACCTCGGGGCTGAAGATAAACTTTCACAAAAGTGAGATTCTTGGTATTAATGTCGATGATACAAGATTGCATGATCTGGCTCGAGTTCTTTGTTGTAAAGTGGGTCACTTCCCGCTTTCTTATCTAGGCCTCCCCATAGGAGGCAATACATCAAGAATAGCATGCTGGGAACCCTTGCTGGAACGAATGAACAATAAACTCGCAGCATGGAAGAGTAAATTGCTTTCTCTTGGAGGTAGGCTCACTTTAATTAAAGCTTCCCTATCTAATCTTCCCATTTATTATATGTCCTTATACCCCATTCCACAAGGAGTAATCGACAAAATTATCACCATTCAAAGAAGATTTCTTTGGAATGGTAAAATGGATCAAAGAGCACTGGCTCTTGTCAAATGGGAAGTAGTTCAGTTACCAAAAATTCTGGGTGGTCTGAATGTTAGCAACTTACTCATTCGAAATCTCGGTCTTTTATACAAATGGATATGGCGGTTTTTTCAAGAGCCTAATTCCCTCTGGAAGCAAGTAATTCAGGCAAAATACAACTATTCGCCATCCTTTTGCATGGGTGATGTATACCCACTAAGAAATGGCGGGCCATGGAGAGACTTATGTAATTCTTTATTGAAACACCTTGAGGCTCACAAACTCTTGCAATCAGGAACTAGAAAACAGGTGGGTGATGGGAATGAGACATTATTCTGGCATGATTTATGGATTCAAGATGAGGCTCTAAAAACAACATTCCCAAGATTGTTTCGAAAAGCATCTTATCCCCTTGCCACTGTTGCCTCTATGCGAACATGGAACAACGTAGAATGGGTCTAGGAAATACCATGGTCCTGCCCTCTCAGGATTAGAGATCAAAAGGAGTGGGACTCACTCCTGGAGCTGCTGAGTCATACGACTATAAAGGAAGGCCAAAAAGATCAGTTAATCTGGAAATTGCATAAATCAGGTTCATTCACAGTGAATTCATTCTACCTAGAACTTTCCAAGAGTTCACAACCTCTTTTGCAAGATGTCTCTCAGAAGATTTGGAGGGGATTAGTGCCCTTGCGTATTGAGGTTTTCTCGTGGCTGGTTTTATTGGGCAAAATAAACACCAAGGTAAAACTCTCATTTCACAACATTATACCTCTCTCGGATTTGTCCTGCTCCCTATGCAATTCGAAACCTGAAGATGTCTCTCATCTCTTCCTTCATTGCTCCTATGCACAAGCTTTATGGGATTGGTGGTGTGCATTATGAGGCCTCTCTTGGGTGTGGCCCTCTTCACTTGAGTTAGCTTTTGCTCAATGGCATTTCCCTTGCAAAAATAAATTCTTCAAAAAAGTCTGGATTGCATCATTCCAAGTGATTACATGGTCCTTATGGAAGGAACGAAATTCAGGAGTTTTCAATAATCTGAGTAGCTCAATTCAAGAAGTCCAGAATTTGGTGCTGCTGCGTCTTTGCTGGTGGATCAAAGGCTGGAAGGAACTCTTTCCATACTCCCCCAATGAGGTATTGAGAAACCCAAGATGTCTCTTTTGGAGCCCATCTATGAATTCCTTCCCAAGCAGGCGTCTTCAAATCATGTCTCCTGAAACTTCCGGAGTGAAATGGGTGGTTGAAGTGTCCCAAAATACAACCCAATACAGTTTGGTTATGGGGGGTTCCCTACATAATAAAAATGGCGAAACTCTCTGTGCTTTCTCGTGCCCAATTCCGTACATGGATGCTAACTCTGCAGAGGTATTAGCTATTCACAGAACAATTCAGATCTCCCTTAATAATAACCGCTTCAAAAATCATCTCATTGAAATTGAATCGAAGTCTCATGAAGCTGTTAAATGGTGCACCAATCCATCTGGGGGTCCCTGGAATCTACAATTCATTCTCAACTTTATAAGAGCTGCTGACAGAAAAGGACTTAAAAGCTCAATCAAATTCAAGAATCCAACTTCCTTCTCAGTCACTGAAACTATAGCAAGCATGGGTCTCTTTCGTAATTCGGAATTTGTTGTATGGATGAATTAAATTTGAATCCCTAGAGAACCAGTCATGTACTGGTTGTTCTGATCTCTGTAAGATGATTTCACTCTTTCCGAGTATTGTGAAATAAAACTATCTTAAAAAAAAGGTAATAAAATGCTAATGATAGGTAAATTAACCAATATAAGCAAAGGTAAACACCTCTCCTTTTATTTTCTAATTATAACTATCTCCATATAATATACAAGGTGGTGTACGTAGTGTGGACTGTGGAGGAGTGGCAAAATGTAAAATGATAATGAGGATCCTCACAATATCAGAACCGAATACATCTGTCAAGCATAGTTGCTAAAAAGGTTATCAAATCAAAATAAAAAATAAAAAAGGCCCACATCAATATCATCCCCTTCAATTTTCTTTCATCTTTAGAATTATTTATTTATGTATTACTTATTTCATTAGTTCACTCAATTAGATCCTTCCTTCCCATCCAGTATTTTTCATTACTAACTAATGCCATCCATATCCACTTGGCCAAAGCATGCTAGAGTAGAGGCCATGAAATTACAAAGTCCCACCTTATCTTTCACGTGCGTGCCCCCTCCCCTCATCACCTTTTCATTTTTATCCCTTCTAATCACTTTATTCAATTAAAGTGCTCTCAATTATTCGATGAAAGAGTTAGAAGTTTCTTTTTGATGGATAGTTTTATGCATGGACTTTGACAGAGTTTAATTAATCACGCAATTGGTGCATAAAGTGTAACTATAAAATTTTGATGGAACATATAGTAATGACGCATATCACAATTGTATTTGTGTCGTTTGTACCTTATAATAATTACAAGAGGGAAAACAACCATTTGGTAAGATTAGCATCAATTTTTTTTCTTCAATGGACCTTGTCTAGGCATTAACTCATATGATATCTTAGTCTATCATTTATGGGCCAGACACTTGAGAGTAAGGGGGGAAAGGAGGACGAAGCCCTACTCCCAAATACCGGGGTTGGGAGGATTCCACCTTGTGATTTTAAGGTTATAAGGTGAATCCCTAACCAACTACACCAAACAAGCTTGGTTAAGATTAACATATATATATATATATATATATATATATATATATATATATATATATATATATATATATATATATATATATATATATATATATATATATATATATATGATCCCATGTACTTTGTAGATACTTGAAAAATACACTTGATAGCTTGCAAGTGAATAGTATGAGGAGTATGTTTTAATTGAGACACTGTAAGAGCTATGATGTATATCATGTCTTATTTTAATTAAGTATTTTAAAATAATAATTATAAATTATTTGATATTCAGTAGGGTCAGTAAGTGACAAAAGCGGAGGTTCTAGAAACGAAAGTATTAGCTCTAGACATTAATAAAGTGCGAACAAATTTGATAGTATGATGGTTGATTTATCTTGATTTAATTTATAGTAGTAGACTAGTAGTATCCTTAAGAGTAATGAGGTCCATTTTAGCTTTTCGCATGATCTTGAGTTCTTACTTGATCTATATTGTCTCAACTTGTAGATTTCAACTTACTTTTAAAAGTTTGGATCAATTACACATCCAAAGGATTTTCCATCCTAAAACTTACAATAAGAGAATTAAATCCTTAGATTCATCAAGTTGTTATTTCTATCATCTTCGATAATATGAGACAAATCATGTGAGTTTTTCATACAATCTCAAAACATCCTAGAACGAAGTGGTCAACTAAACATGAATCCAAAGAATCCTTGTATTTAAGTCTCAAAATATAACGTCTATAATGAAGTTAGCTAAAAAACAAAGAAACACACACATGCAGGGAAAGGAAGTTGTGGTAATTTAGTAGCCAAAAAAATTAAAAAGGTACACCCACCAATTAGAAAAAAGGGAGATTTGTAATCCGATACCCTGAAGAATATTCCAGCAATAAGTTAGGTAAATAAATGGCTCATTACAGCTTTTAATGCGCGTTACAAGTCTGATCCCCTTAATCCTGGACTTAATATTAATTGAAGAGTAAGTAAAAATTAGTTGATTTTTGTTTTAATAAAAATAAAAATATTTTGATTTAAATAATTGAGAACCTCGACTGAAAGACTCTGACTTTAGACAGACTAAACTTGCTCATTCGCAAATCAGCGTCTGTTACCATGAAGCTGTGCAACTGATACCTTAATGTATCAAGCCAATAATTCAGCTTAATTATTTCAAAACGAGCCATTATACAGATTTACAACCTCACATCACATGCATTATGATTAGTCTAAATTAAATTTGCTCTTCTAACTAATATTTAAATAAATGATCCTGAAGTTGTGCCTTTGATTTGGATTCAGCGTCCTATTGGTCTCGAGGCTCTCGGATATTATAAATATATAATTAGTCTTGTGTAAGATTGCCTTAAAATAAAAATATGATACGACCAACTTACTTTGTATTCTAAAAGGATCACTTTTTAAGTTAAATAGGTCACTTTGTAATATAACTTAGAAGAGTCACTTTTACACAACGGGTCACCTTGCATTGTAGCTTAAATGAGTCACCTCTACCATAAGTACTGACCCCCTTTAAGCCAATAAAATACTTTTATTTTACTATAAATTATGGTAAGACGGTCTTATATGAGACTTCTTAATGAATACTACTATATTGCTAGTATAGTTTATTAGAGCTTGTAAATCATTTTTTTGAATAACTTGTGAATGTTTGCACCTAAAGAAAAAGAATATGTGGATATCAACTAGTTGTCTAGCAAACGAGTATTTTTTATAATTTGTTTGATCAACAAAGTTTTTGGGAGTGATACCCAAAATTTTCGAATTGAATTCCTGCATTATGCGGTCGTGTGACCCTATATTCGGCAAAAGAAAAAAAGATTTGAAAAGTACTATATTATTCTTACACTTTCTTCTATTGAATATCTTGAGATAATTATCACATTCCTATGTCAATTGTTAAGTAACTTCATGATAGGCGTGTCGCGCACCTAACAAAGATAATTCCTAACTAATCCTCCTAACTATTTAGCAGGGCAAGTCAAGGTCGAATCCACAGAGACAAACGGTATCAAACACTAGATATCTTAACTCAATCTAACTAAACACGTGACAAATAATAATGGTGAAAATGGATGCTAACTAATACTAATACTAACTATTGCAATTAACAATAACACACGAGATAAACTCAATTAATAAAGGCATCTAGAATTAAGTATCCCCACTAGCACGAGCAATACATGAATAGTTCCCATCCCAAATAACGAAATCAATAGTCCAAAAGGAGTAATGCACCCTAAAAATACCAAAGATCTCTCCCGAGTACCAATGGCTACTTTAATCAAGCAATCATACCTATTTCCATGAAATCATGCAAGAAAAGAGACATTAAACAAGGCATCACAAATAAGTTCCAAGTAATCCTATCTACTTATACCCATAGAGATATTCATACTCTTGATTGAATCAACAAATCCATCTAGATTCAATTTCCATTGAAAACAAGACATAAGGAATCAATTTAATATCACCTATACCTAGTATGATAATGAAAATAAACACAATTCAATTAAGTAAGGACAATCATGCATCAAACATTATTAGGGTTCAACTTAACCCTAGATTATGAAACTACTCACTCATGGTTGTAGTAACAAAACAATTGAGTAATAAATAAATAAGCATGATAATAAATAAAGAAAGAATTAGAAAACTTAGTCTTATACTTCAATGAAAATAATCCAAGGTAGTCAAATTGTAGATCTCAAAGTTTAACGATGGAATTTGCTCTCAAAACTCTCTAAAAACGGATGAATAAAACCTAAGTGTCATGCTAAAACCACTCAAAAGGGTATTTATAGTTTCCTAAATTAATAAAACGACTTAGTAAAATCCTGCCAGAAAGCAGATCAACACGGACGTGTCAGAAATGACACGGGCGTGTTGACCAGATGTTACACAACAGTTGCACGAAGAAGCAGGTACTGCATCCGGGAAAATAGGCTGACACGGCTGTGCCATAAATGACACGGAAGTGTTGACCTGGGAGTCTGCAAACAAGAAGTATTCTGCCTTCGGGAAAAATAGGTAATGACACGGACATGTTGGTACAGCAGATGCAAACAACTCAACTTCAAACATCAATAACTTTTTATTCAGAGCTTTATTTGACTCGTGTAATATACCGTTGGAAAGCTCTTGAAGTTTAGATTCCAACCCAGTTATAATTACCTTATTATCATTTCTGTGTCAAAAGTTATGATCAAAGTAGTGAAGAGGTATCATATTTCACACAAGTATGAAAAGCGGTTTATATCTTCTCTAATTCCAATCCATTTTGGGCACATGATATATCGTTTCAAAGGTCATCCAAGTGCCTTACTAATCATGTTCTTCCATAGGAGTATAGAGTGTTTGAAATTACATCAAAAGACCAAACAACCCATGAAAGTAACATAGCTTATCAAGGGACCCAAATAATGCACAAACACAATCTAAATGGTCTAAAACTAAGCTAAATGAGACTTAAAATGCATGTAAATGATAGAATAATATCACCTTATCACTTCATACTCACTCTGTTGTTTTTTATAGTTATAGACTATTCACTATAGTCATGATTGTTAAAATCCTGTTACGATCATCCAAAAACATCCGACAAGTTCAGATCTTAAGTATAATATTTTTTTTAAGAACCTTACATCCTAATTGGATAAAAAATTCAAGTGTTAGGAATTTAGGATCATAATATGATCCATGATCTAACTATCTAATGATCCGATCCTTCTATAATATAGTAATTTGTATAATTTTATTACTTGAATTTAAGTATCTTTTTGCACCAAAAAAAAATATCTTCATGTGCTTTGATAACAAATTTAGAACAAATTTTAAAATAATAAAGCACGTGCTATAATCAATATACGTTTAAGTTTCCGCTCTTATGGTAAAAAAAGTTCTAGATATCTATGTAGGAAAGGTTCTTTTAAAAAGTACTCCCTCTGTTTTTTTTTGTCTTTCTTACTTGAAATTTTGACACTATTCATACTTAGAGAGAATATTCTCAATTTTTCTCAACTAATAAGAAAAAAATATAGTCATGCGGGGTCTTGTTTGATTCGTCTCAATTAATACTTTATTAATATTCAGTCGTTATAATTTTTACTAATATAAAATGAAAGCCTTTTAAGTTTAAAGAGATGCATTGGAAGACGCGCACATGGAAGTGAGAATGATAAAAAAAATAGAGGGAGTATAAAGAGTACTGCATAAGGCATATATCAATTAAAAACTATAACAGATAAATTTTAAATTGGCTAAAATAGATTTCTAATGGTTAAAAAACTAACTAAGAAATGTGTAGTAACAAAATTAAGTATAACTTTTCTTACATATTACAAATCTTACTATAATCTTTATATGATTAAACAGAGTCAGAAACATGCTTTAAAATAAAAGTCATAGACCATATTCTAAACTAATTTATTTTCTTTAGTTTATAGTACTATCTAGCTTGAAATAGCTATTAAAAAGCTATAGTAAAAGTGTGCTCATACTGTTATATGACAAATATAAATTACTAATAATTTTAGAGAACAACGACCTTGTATAAGTGCAAAAACAATAGCTAATATAAAATCTATACAAGTATATTAAAAGGTATGCTTGTCAAAGTTTATGTGCAACGTGAAACCCTCCCTCTTGCATGAGAATTTTGCCACGTGTGCAATTGACCAATAGTATTGACCAATAGTAGACTGGTCATCATGATTTTTAGAAAATATATGCTGATGTCTTGAGTCAAACCCTTGACCTCTTAGTAAGAATTACTATAAATCTACCATCTGAACTAATATTTTTTTTGTTGATTCTTATGTCCACAAAAACCCTTGTATGTCATGTAAAACATTTTGTAAAGTGGCGGTCATCCGACATACTGTAATAAAGTTAATGCATTGTATAAAATTTGATCTCATGACTTCAAGCTCATACACTAAAGTCTTAACCACTAAACCAAGTAATATTTAGTGTAATCATTTTATAGTAAAATATTAATAAATGAAAATTTTAAGTACCAGGACATAGCCCGGACCTAAAAACTAGTTAAGTAATAATAATCGGCCTCTTAACAAATTCAACAACTGTAATTAATAGTAATATATGTGTTCCCCTATCCGAGAAGCAAATCAAGTTGCTGATCATCAATCAAAATTAGGGCACACTCTGCCCAATTCAACAACGGTTATCAACTCGGCTACTGACAAGAGTCTTTCCCATCTTCTATATTTTGATAAATTAGGAAAATACCTTGAGAGAAGGATTTCCTAATTTCCTCCTTGTACTTTATTTTAAAAAATAAAAAATATATATGTGTTCCCCTTAAAAATAGTAATATATGTGTTGGTAGTTAATGAAATCTGAATGGGCCTCGCCACCCAGATACACCTAACCTAAATGTCAATATCCCAACGATTTGTTTCGTATTTTGTATGTAGCCCACCTAATTTAACTTTAGGGTTTTATAGCATCCCCTCATCAAAATAAGACTATAGCTTTGGCGCATGCTAAATGCATATAAAATTGTGAAAATCTTCAGTGGTTTCATTAATTAAGATGTTTTGTTAGCCAACTATATTTGACTACTAAGTTAGTGATAACTAATTGGTTATTTTTGTAAAGGAAAGAATCACTTTATGGGACCAATCTATATGGCTTGTTGCCTAGTGAATAGTGACCATACTTTTAACACTTATCTCGCTAATTCTAGCTTTCAAACGTGAAAACACAAAATGCTACTATCGTCCAAATGATTTCCAACTTTCTTCTAAGGGAAGGGGTTGATTCTCTTGGGCCCTCTCCTCAATTTGAGGGATGCTTTCACTTAGATCAGATCAAAGGTATATCAAGATGATAATCATACATCTTTCCTCTTTCTAATAAATAGTTATTTTGAAAGATTCTATTGATGCTTTTAAGCTCAAAAATATTATAGATTAATTCCTATATATATTAGGAGACGCCTCTCTACACCATGCATACCTTTCATTGCTCTAATGACAAGGGATATTCATAGGCGATGAAGTCCTGAGTGAGTCGGTCACACAATCATTCTGGTTATTGTAGACGAGTTTTATAAACCTCTTAATCAACATGACAACACAAACTTTTCACCAAGTCATTAATCACCAAGCTAACAGTCTCTTTCAAGTCTATGAATACCTCATTTAATATATAAATAAAATATTTGCAGGGGCCTAACTAAAAAATATATATGGGACGTGAGGGTGGGCTGTTGGGGCTTGCCACACACCCCTCCATGTGGCTTCGCCCATGAATGATGACTTTAATGTCTCGCAATAACTTAGTGTGAGGCAAATTCATCAGATTGTTCCTTTTAGACAACTTTGTTATGAATTTTCATTTTATATTCATGCTCATAGTTAAAATCATCATCAATATTGTTCCTTTTCCGACTTCTGACCTCTTATATTTATCCTTTTGAGAAATATATTTAGGATATTGTTAGACGTAGCTCTAAGAGGCAAGGGCTATGTATATGAATCTAACATGAAAAAAACTAATTTTTGTAAAAACTTTGAGGGATATCATAAAATTCCCAACTTAATACAAGAACCATTTTGGAAAATAACAGGGCTATAGCCTATAGTTAACAAAACCCATTCCTTGTTTCGTTGTTTCCCTTTGCTACTGTTGGTTCCGTTTAAAGCTGGCAAAAGTTGACATGACACGAACTGGATACGAAAAAATGGGTTAGTGTTGAGAATTTCCAAATTCCAACCCATTTAGTTAAAGGGATCAACACGACACGACACGTCTTACTAAATGGGTTGGGTTGGTGTTGAGGTTTCCAACACGAAGATGACACACATGAACCCATATAACACAATTGCTACACAAATACATGATATTAATATAGAAAATTGGTTTAAAATTATCAAAAAGTAGTTTAACACGACAACACGACACGAATCGGACCCGAAAAAAGTAGGTTAGTGTAGAGATATCTCAACATGCTTTATCAAACAGGTCAACATGACACGATACGTTTATTGAACGGGTTGAGTTAGTGTCAAGGATTTCTCAACTCGTTTATATATGACACGAACACAGACATGGCGGATGACACGAACACAACCTTTTGGCAGCTCTAGTTTTGTTTTATGTTGCTTTCTTTGGGGCTGTGCCCCTCTCTTTCACCAAAAATAAAAAAATTAACATATATTAAAAGGAAAAAAACGTGTTATTGTGGCACTAATGAACTATTGTTACTGGGGGAGTGGATTTTTTGTGGTAATTTTGTCATGAACCATTAGATGAGTGTGTATATATCCATCACCTTTATATATATATATATATATATATATATATATATATATATATATATATATAACGACTACTATAATGTAATAAATTGTTAGGTTTAAACGCAAGCAACTGGGAATTGTGCCGGATTCCAAAAGGATCTTCATGTTTGTTTATTACTTGACCACTCTAAGATATGAGCAGGTATAAATGTGTTGATTTTCTGATCTCAGGTCTTGGTTCTTTCCTCAAGAAGAAACAAATATGTCATGCTATTCTTCCTTCACTACACATCGACCTCCACTTTGGCTTCATAATTAAGCATAGTTTTCTGGTTAATCTTGTGATAAGACATCAAAAAAATACAATATAATCTTGTAAAACGACCCACCAGAACCCACTAAGAGAAACAAAATCTTATAAAGATGCAACGAACTTACAAACACAATTTTCATATTGTGTTGGTGAATCTGGTTGATGTCATTCAATCACCAAAGTTGGCATGTTGAAATGGGATTGGCTTATATCCAAATCTTTAAATCTTTAAACCTTTTAGAATATGGTCGAGGAACAAACTTGTCACATTATTCTTCCTACATTCAAGGTCCCCCCCTCTTCCCATTTCATTTCCCCCAATTTCTCCATTAATTATCAAAGATCTTATAAAAATACCACCTATCACTATATGCTAATTAATTAATTAATTATCTTATATACTGCATGTAACACTTATATTACTATATTAAGATTCGGAAAAAGTTGTCATCATTTCTTAATGTTATACCACCTGTAACAGCCCGCACCTCCGAGCTGCTACTTAATCATACTTAACATACATAAATCTCGATTAACACTTAATAAACCTCAAATTAGATTTACTCGCAGTGGAAACATAATATTTTCTACGATCCTGAACCTGTGGGTCATGGGCCCGCAACATGACAACTTCAAAACCAAATATCAACTTACAAAATACTTTATACGATTCCAATAAAATAATATTTTATTCATAATAAGCACTTGAATACTTCCAAATACAAAACTTGAATCATTAATCTATTTATAATTCCATAACCAACTCTTCTTTTGATCCACTACAAACCTCCAACAGAAACCTGCAAATAACAGAGGGAAAATACAAAACAAAAACAAAACTAAAATGAGCGAAACACTCAGTAACTTTACTTCAGCCCGTCAAAACGGTTTTAGTTCGAAAACGCTTTTCATATAATAAGCAAGCTTGGTAATTGTTTTAGCTGGTTTAGCTTATGAACTGAGATGAATAGTGGGCAAGGTACAGGTGGAGGGAAATGATTCAGATATAAGTTCAGTTAAGACCAGAGAAGGTCGAATACTCTGTTATGTTATGTAATGGTTTATTCTTCGAACTTCCAATCTACCACAACTGAAATTGAGTGTTGGAGAGAGAGTACATACATATATATATACTTCCTCCGTTCCATAATAAGTGAAATATAGGGATTGGGCACATGATTTAATAAACATCACTTTCAAAAGCCAAAAAGTCATAAAATATCCTTTTCATTATCAAAAGGAGGAGAGAGAAAAGCAAACCACACAAGTTAGATAGGAAATATTAGGAACAACCTATCTAATTAATTATGACTTTTTAGATGATAGGAAAGACTTTAGTTAAACATAGGTTATCGAATGATTCTAGCCTAGCAAGATTGAAACGTCATCATACCTGACAATACATCATTTGAAAAACGGGTCAAGTTAGATACTAAGTGACATTTTTACATTTACAAATTAAAAGCTCAAAGAGAAATACTCAAAGTGAGGGATTGGACCACACTACCTTGCTGAAAGGGCCTATTTCATATATACTTCCTCCGTTATGAAATAAGTGAAATACCTCTCTTTTATGTGAGAGTTTTTTGAGATAAGTGTTTGATTTATTTCAGAACGGACAAAGTATATAAAAATGCCGTGTTCTATTTTATGAAGCGTTAGACAATGACAACTAATTCTGGACCCAGTAAGCAAATTGATGGAGGAAAAGGCAAATCGTATATCAGTATATGCATGGCTAGATGTTGTCTATCTCATACAATCAATCACCACCAAACTTCCCATATTCTACTTACTTAATTGTTATTGGCTAATCTTCAAATGTTTAAACCTTAAAAAATAGGTTTAGAAGTTGACATGAAACACTATAATAAAGTAGTAGCCAAAGAGACTTGCTCCACTGAGCCTGGAGCACTAGTGTGCACTGTGCAGTGAAGAGGACTCCTGCTGGAAGAAAACCAGGAACAGCAGCAACCTGTCTAGATAAACATGCTCACTATAACTTCGACGTTGACAGAAAATATACATTATTATGTTTTATAATGGTGTCACAAGGAATATACTCCTCTGTTCTACATATGACGAATATGAAATGGAGGTTAGTTAATGCCTTTATTTTTAATGCTTCTTCTTTTTGGTTGCATATAATTAGTGCACAAATGCAGCATATTCTTCCCATAAATTGCTCAAGTGACGTAACAAAAATATTACATAATTTGATAATCAAACTTGTTTAAGGTAGTAGGAATACAGGATTGGCATAAATAGTATTCAAAGCAATATATATCCAGGCCTTTGGCTGTCGTGCAAATTCACCGTCAAAAGCACAAGATCTAGAGTATTTTATGATAAGTTGATAACCAAGTACTCTACAGTGACATGCAGTGGCGGATCCAGGATTCGTACCACGTGGGTTCGAACTTATTCAAAAATTGAATACTCGGATATAAGATCGGGTATTCAAATTTGTATCAATACACAAGTCTAAATTTTCCAATAAAATACATAAGTTTAAATATCAAAATACAACAGATAAAATGGAGTCAAATTACACTAAAATAAACTACAAAAGTATACGACGAGTTTTCATACTCTGGAAGCGATTTATTAATTAATTAACAAAAGGAAATTAAGCCATTAACACTTAAACGTATCTTCAAACATATTAATCAGAAAAATAAACTACTGACTACTTGACTGGTGACTACTATAAATTCAAATTGAACTTACGGATTCTTCACAGTGGCATAACTACTCCATAACTTCAACTCTTGAACATAACGACATCATGAATTCTTCAAACATATAATTCAAGGGCATCATGAGTTCTTCAAACATATAAATAAAATTATAAGCAAAAATAACACAACTTGAACTAATCTATAAATAAACTAATCCATAACTTGAACTAATCTCCCTAATCTCCTACTTGAACTACTAAATCAATTAACAAATCTGTAAAAGCATAAAATCTCAAAATTGAACTCAAATTCTAAGCTTTCAAAATTTAAAAATTGAACTAACAAGTAACAACTAACTTACATAGTTACAATGGAACGGTGGTCGGCTGATGAAGGAGAAGCGGCCGACGAAGGAGAAGCGGCTGACTATAATTAGGGTTTGGGTTTTTGTTTGGGAGAGAGGGAGAGCACTGAGCAGTTTGAACTTTTCCTTAATTACAAAGCTTCGAACTCTGGTCCAGAGTCTAAAAATATAGAACTCTGACCACTGGACCGTTGCGTATCACTTGTATCATCAATGCACGTTTTGTATATAACTGTTCCTTTAAATTTTTTTTTTTAAAACTTTCCAGTTTTTTTTCCGGATCTACGTAACTGAACCCACTGAACCCACGCTAGATCTGTCACTGGTGACATGGATACGTATCTCTATCATATAAGGGAAGGGAGAAGGAAGATGTTGTCCCCCTCTAAAAATACTAAATTACCCATAATGATCTAATGGAATAAAAAAAAATTACAAAAAAAACCAATTTAAAAACCCTTTCTCATTTCAACTTGTCATTCTAAATAAGTTAAAAATCGTATATGCATCAAATATTTCAATCAAAAAATAAATGGACACAATATATTGACCTTTTTTTAATAAGAGAAGATGGTATACACTCACTACCTTTGATACTCTTTAATTCAGTCAAACCAACTCATTAAGTCTATTATTTTTGTTCCAAATTCATTCACAAAAAATTAATATAAAAATTCACTCACAACCTTTGTTAGTTTTTTACATTAGCGAATTAATATATCTAAATTCATCTAACTATTAATCTTTCACATTTTAGTGTAACTATAGAACGGATGGAGTATATAATAGAATAACAACTTTTGAAATTAACGCACGCATTGCGTGCATATAATTCTTGTTTCTTATAGCAGAGGAAATAGATGATATATGGTAGTTTGTCTGCATATTCTTGAACATAAATGAGTTAAGCACCTTCTTATGCTAAACATACACTAGAGGAAAAAAGCCCAAGGGCTGCGGTCAAAAGGGGCCCAAGGGCTACGTTTTTTGACCGCATCCATTGGAGTAGCAGCCCTTGGCATTAAGGAAAAACCGCAGCCCTTAGTGCGTTAAGGGCTGCGGTCAGGGCAGAAACCGCAGCCCTTAGTTGGTTAAGGGCTGCGGTTATGGGCCAAAACCGCAGCCCTTTTTTTTTTTGCATTTTTTTGTCCTAAATGTTCCCAAACAGTTATATATATATATATAAAAGTACGGTTTTTTCACCATATACCCCTGACAAATTTTTTTTTGCACCATATACCCTTTCAACTTTTCAAATTCACCATATACCCTCCACGTTTCAAAAAATACATCCACTTACCCTTTT
This sequence comes from Beta corolliflora, assembly GCA_947648045.1. NCBI lineage: Eukaryota > Viridiplantae > Streptophyta > Magnoliopsida > Caryophyllales > Amaranthaceae > Beta > Beta corolliflora. The sequence goes on along the minus strand of CANSZD010000876.1, from coordinate 535,092 downwards.
GACTAACGGTGTTAGACTTCCGTTAGTCATTAGGCCCTAATCCTCCCCTAACCCTAATTAACTAACTTAAATCAAACCTTAATCCTAACTCTAACCCAATTCACTAACTTGGGCCCTAACTACTAACTTGGGCCCTAACCACTAACTTGGGCCCTAACCCTAACCACCCCTTACCCCCACCGCACCACCACCCCGTCACCACCACCACCCCCTCCCCCTCCCCCTCCCCCTTCCCCCGTCACCACCACCACCCCCTCCCCCTCCCCTTCCCCGTTGCCCCCTCCCCCCCCTCTTTCCCCCACCGACCCCCTCCCCTCGCCCCTTCCCCGTCACCACCACCTCCCCCTCACCTTCCCTCGTCGCGAACCCCCCTCCCCTCTCCCCGCCCCGTCGCGAACTCCTCTCCCCCTTCCCTCGCCGCGAACCCCCTCCCCTCTCCCCGCCCCATCGCGAACCCCCTCCCCACTCCCCAGACCCCTCCCCCTCCCCACTCCCCGCACCCACTCCTCCCCCTCCCCTTTCCCCGCTGAATCACACCCCCGAAGCTAAAAAAAATTCAAAACCTTGTTGAATTCGAAACCAAAAATCGAATAGGAAGATGTTGAATTCGAAACCGACCCGAAATCGAAAAATTTGGGTTCGAAACCAAAAATACTGGGTTCGAAATTCTCCCAATGATCTGGGGAAGGGAAGGGGGAGGAGGGCTAAGGGGGAGGGTAGAGGGGGGGCTGGGGGAAGGGTGGGGGGAGGAGGAGGGCGGCTGCGGAGGAGGGAGGGGCTGCGGGGAAGGGGGAGGGAAGGGAATGGGGGGTGGTGGGAAGGTGTTGGGGTGGTGGTGCGGTGGGGAAGGGAAAGGGTAAGGGGGTGGGGGAGGGGTGGTTAGGGTTAGGGTTAGGGTTAGTGTTAAGTATTACATTAGGGGTTAGGGTTAGGGTTAGGGTTAGGGTTGGGGGTAGATTTAGGTTAGCTAATTAGTGTTAGAGGGGGGTTTTGGGCCTAATGACTAACGGAGTTTAACGCCGTTAGTCATTAAGGGTAAGTGGATGTATTTTTTGAAACGTAGAGGGTATATGGTGAATTTGGAAAGTTGAAAGGGTATATGGTGTAAAAAAAAATTTGTCAGGGGTATATGGTGAAAAAACCGATAAAAGTATCATTTTTCATTGCAAATTATGTTTTTTTTACACAAATATAGATTACATTACATGCATGTGTAGAGAGCATACTGCAAAAATAGATTAATCCTCACTCCCTTCTTCAACAGACTCCAATTTTGCAGGTCTGACATTGTGGTTGTCCATCAGGACCGATATTCGAGAGTTAACAGCCCGTTAAAGTTCCGACCCCTTGAGTTTGGTGACCCATGGTAGAGTGTATTAGTTCAGGTGCTCCCAGAAGATGTTGTGGCCTCTTGTAGTTATCTGGTTTGCTTTGACAAATTTCAGTAAATTTCAGCATCTGGTTTGGCTGTGTAGGGGGTGGGGTTACGACAGTAGGTGGGAGTGAATGAATTGCACAAAACGCATTTTATTCTTGCAGAAAGACATGGATACAACATCACTTGGGAAGAAAGTGCAGATATACAATACATAGGTTGCTTCGAGAACAATTACTATGAAAGATAAAGACAGTAGAATACATTAGCTACATATAGCAAGCAGACAGCAAGATGAATTCATATAACAGTGAAACAAGATGTATTTCAAAGGATCTAAAGTTCTGTACCTTATCAATTTCATACAAGAATATGCAAACACCAATACACCATGAGATAACGCTGCCATAACCATCAATAAAAGAAAGCTTACCTCTTCAGGAGACACACCAGCATCTCCCAGACTCCTTTCAATGCATGAAGAAATATTCCTTTTTTTACTTTATGGTAACTCTATCATTGTCATATATCACTCGCATTATTGGTTTTATTACTATTGTTCTAATTCCAATTAAAACATTTTACTAATATTGATAAAAAATATTCTTGTAAAGCAACATCAGGAGGGACTCTCTATTGATAGCACTAAGGCTGCCAGCACCTATCTGTCTACAAACCAGCAAGTAAATTGATCGATTCCAGGTGTGCCGTAGCCTCTAGGTGTTGGATTTTTTCACACAAGAGCAATAAAAAGCAAAAATACTTGCACAAGCACAGTTTCTGACACACATAGCAAAACTAATCATATGCAAGAAAATTATTAACAAACCTGAAGCGTACCACGGGGGATGGTAACAGAAGGCCAATTATCTGAAGACAAATCTCTAGCATTCTGGAGGCATCTTAATGCCCAAAAAACCTGTAAAAAAAACATAATTCCAACACTTAGCAACAAGATGGTAGAGCACAAGTTATCGCAGCAGCTGGAAGCAATAATTAAAGGAATATTTGTGAAGCGATTCGTACAGATGTCAAGTCAACCAGCAAAATAATTATCAATGTATACACTCAACTCTAAACCATTAGCTCCAGATACATTCAAACCTCATATTAGCTGATTCATCTAGCTCCATCTCACTTCTAATCATATAGGCCAGCCAACACAATTCTTGAGACCAGACATGCTTTTTTTCGAGGGTGCTAGGAATAAAATGCTCCACTCCTTTTGCAATGAAGTTTTTTTAAGCTGGCAAGAGCCATGAGACTGAAATCATAACTCACACGTTCTATGTGTAAGAAAAAACTGAAGCACTGGATGACTTGCTCCCAGCATTCAACGCAACTGCCCTTCCTTGCCAATCTATAACAGGGGAACCACTAGAACCACCCTCTGGAATTTTGAAGTCAATAGAAGAGTGTGGAGAACGGTTGACAATATAAGCAGCCGTGGAGACAGCTTCCGTCCACAGGTCACGGCGATGCCACAATCTAGCATTAGAGAGCATACAACGAGCTCTCTCGAGAAGAGTTCTGTTCATACGTTCTGCTACACCATTCTGTTGAGGCTTTTCGGGTAATGTTTTGTGTCTAACAATACCGGCTTGTGCGCAGAACTCTTCAAATTCACCATCACAGATTTCCAATCCCCGATCAGTCCTGAGCTTCTTGACTTTTCTGCCAGTCTGGCTCTCAACAAGAGCCTTCCACTTTTTGAAAGTAGGGAAGGCATCATTTTTATGTCTTAAAAAATAGGTCCAGACTTTACGCGAAAAGTCATCAATAATGGTCATCATATAACATTTGGCAGAATAAGATGTGACCCGTGAAGGTCCCCATAAATCAGAATGAATATAATCAAGAATAGCTTTAGTACTATGAGTAGTTGTAGAGAAACTTACTTTCTTCTGTTTTCCATAAATACAATGCTCACAGAATTCCAGCTTACTAGTACTAGGTGTAAGAAGACCACGCTTGCTCAGGATGTCCATACCTTTCTCACTCATGTGGCCAAGGCGCATATGCCACAACCGAGTGAGATCAGTGTCAGAGAGTGAGGATGAAACAGCTACTGAACCTGTCACTGTATGTCCCTGCAAGACATACATACTGCTATATCTACAGGCTCTCATGACAACCAGGGCACCTTTAGTAACCTTCAAAACTCCACCTTGAGCTAAGAATTTGTAACCAAGAGACTCGAGAGTGCCCAGTGAAATTAAGTTGCGTTTTAAGTCAGGAATATGACGAACTTTAGTTAAAGTCCTGACAACACCATCATGAGTCTTGATTTTGATTGAACCTAATCCAATAGCCTTGCAGGGAGTATCATTTCCCATTAAGACAGTACCACAATCAACAGATTCATAAGTGGTAAACCAGTCCCTATGAGGACACATATGATAGGTGCAACCAGAATCAGGAATTCATTCATGAAGACCCTTCTTTTCAGAAGTTACCAATAATACTGAGTCACCTTCAGAGTCAGTTTCAATGAAACTGGCTTCGGCGGATTTTTGAGGTTGTTTAGATTTTTCTTCTTTCTCTTTTTTATTTTTCAACTTATAACACTCAGAAATTTCATGCCCTGACTTCTTACAATAACGACAGGTTATGTTTGATTTATATCCCCTTGATTTAGATCTAAATTTCTTTTTATGGGTACTTCCTCTTTCTTGTGATCTCCCTCTTACATTTAAACCTTCAGCTTTATCATTAGTATGCACTTCAAGGTCAAATTTTTCTTTTGAGAGTAAATTAGATTTAACATCTTCAAAAGATAAAGTATCATTATTACCATATAATATAATTTCCTTAAAGTGCTTGTAAGAGGGAGGTAGGGACACAATTAATAAAACAGCCTTATCCTCATCATCAATCTTGATTTCTAAATTCTCAAGATCAATAAGAATAGAATTAAATTCATTTAGATGAGATTGAATGGAAGTACCTTCCGCCATACGAATTGTTTTTGGCGAGGCTCTTGGTCATATAGAGAGACTCCAACTTTGACCATAACCCGGTTGTGGTCTCTTCATGGATGACCTCGCGTAATACCTCCTTGGCTAGACATAATTGGATCGCCGACATTGCTTTCTCATCCATCTCTTCCCATTGCTCATCGGTCATCGTTGCCGGCTTTTTAGATTTTCCTTCTAAAGCCTTTTTTAATCCGTTCTAGGTAAGAACGACCTTCATCTGGATCCTGCAGATACTAAAGCTTATCTTGCCATCAAATTTCTAGATATCGAACTTAGTGACAGTCGACATATTGAACCGTTAGCTCTGATACCACTTGTTAGGTATAAGAGCGTAGCGGAAACGTAATAAGATCGAGAAATTAATAAGTAAATAATGCAAGAAAAGCAATAAAGGACACACAATATTTAACGTGGGAAAAACCCTCTTAAATGAGGTAAAAAACCCACGGACGACGAGCACCAAAATCCACTATATAAAAATTATGAGAGTACAAGTACCCCTTAATAGGGTAAAGATAAAATTATAACTCTCACAATATTTAATTACAAACTGACAAAGGAGAAGATTAGAGTGAATAGTGGAGTAGGAGATTGTGTGTATATGAGAATGTGGATGGCTTTTGTGAATGACTTGTATGTAGCTTGTGGGATGAATACCAAAAATGATCACAACACCACTATTTATAGTGGTGCTTAAGTCGGTTGATAAAGTCGGCAACATGGACTTGAATTCTCTAGAAAAATCCATCACCAAGGAATAGGGATGGAAATGGATGATGGATCATCCATCATCCGCTTAACTCGGTTTTATTAAGCGGGTGAAAACCCGAAATAAATGGATGAAAAGCGGGTGGCGGGTGAAGCGGGTGGTGGATGAGGGTCGGATGCGGGTGAGATTTTTTTCATCCGTCACCCGATCCATCACCCGCTTAACATCCACCCATCATCCATATTATCAATTACACATGTTTATTTACTTACTTTATAAAAAATTTAGTTGAAAATTTTAATAAATATGTATCTTATGGCATACTTTTTTGTAAAAAATTGTTATATATCTCCTCACCCGCTAACCACCCGACCCACCCGTTCACCCGATGGATGACGGATGGATGGATGCGGGTGATGGTTTATGCGGGTGATGGATGGATGCGGGTGGAGCGGATGGATGCGGGTGGCGGATGCGGGTGAAGCTCCACCCGCCCCGAACCCGATCCATTTCCATCCCTACCAAGGAAGTAATCAAAGCTCTAGATTTTCCCCAAATGATTTCTAGAGAAATCATGAGAAATCATGATGTTGATCAAAGTCCACCGAGCTACCATAACATATACCACATTTAAGTTGGGCCAAATTAAAATTTGGCCCATATTATATTAACCCAACAGTTTAGATAGCAGGAGCAAGCTGAAACATTGAAGTAGCAAGTAGCCAAACTGACTAACTCCACTAAGGGGTCGTTTGGTTCAAGGTATGGAATGGAAAGGAAATGGAAAGAAATAGAGGAGAGGAATGGTAACAAAAATGGTTAGCTTTATTAGGTGTTTGGTTCAAGCTATGGAATGGAAATGAAATAGTAACCATTACCACCAAATAATGTATTTTGTTACTTGAGGGGGAGGGAAGGGTAACAAATTGGGGGAGTTCATTCCCACCAAGTAATGGTAATAGATTGATGAGAGGTTGAACCAAACGAAAAGAAAGGGAATCGGTAATGGAACCCAAAAATCACGAACCAAGCGTGCTCTAAGTAGGAAGAATTATTATTCTGCTGTTAGCCTGTGTTCAGGGCTCCTACATGCTGGAAGAAACCAGAAATTGCTGCGCCCTGTCAAGAAAAGCAGAGTCACATACTGTATACTGTTAAGAGAAAGAATATAGTATAGACGTTTGATATCATAATATGAATGAATAATGATATAGGGAATGAAGGAAGGTACTCACGACTCCTCTATTTTTGTCAATTTTGTAATGGAGATTATTTATTGGTTGTTAATTTTTAATGCTTCTCCTTTGTGGTTTAATATTAGTGCACTCTGCACTGATGATCAGCATATTCTTCCCATATATCCCTCAACTGACGTAAGAAAGTATTGTAAGTTTTCATAAATTAACAATGTCAAAGGTTTAATCCCATTTTTAAAAAGATGCATCAAGCTACATGAACCAAGAAATTATCTCCTAATTAATTTATGCAAACCCCATTTTCTTCATGTTTTCATACAGAGGGGTCAAAGTTTTTTAAAGGACTCTTCACCCTTAACACTCAAGGTTTTAGATAATGCATCTGTTGACCCTTAGTTTTGGATGATGACCGACTTGCAAACTTCCTGACATATTGGTTTGTTTGATAAATAGTGTTTTAGTTCCGGAGTAGGAACTTGATTGTCTAAGTGAGTTCCAGAGTTGGAATCTTGGATGGCGTGGCACTTATAATCAAGACAAAGTAATATATACACAACAACAAGATTTAATCTTCAATATGATGTTTTATGATTCAAGATCCTGATCACAGTTCCTCAAGGAACTGTTTGCTGTTCCTGAGCTGGGACGAACGATCTTTAGAGTTGAAGATTGAAAGAGATGGCGTAACTTCTAAGTCCAAGAGTCTGTACTTAGGATTTATGTAAGTAAATTATATTGCTTGAGTTTAGGGAACTAAATGGAACTTATTAAATGCAACAAGTGGTTTTGAAAAATATTTAATTGAGAGTTTTTAGGAAATATTGTAAATAAATAAAATAGTTTTTAATTTTCTAAATAAAAATCTTGTTTTAATTACTGAGCAAGTAAAAATAAATTTCCTAAGTTAACTCCTTGTTTTTCTCAACTACTAAACCACTTACTGTTAGTTGGTTTGAACATGTCTTTGCTTGTTCCTCAAGAAGTGTGAACGTGGGAAAATAATTCTACGTGGGTTACTGCTTCACACTTAGTGGAGGAATAAGTGGAACTAACATGAGAAGACTTCACTATAAAAGGAGAAGTCTCTCTCATTACAAACTACCAACTGAAAACATATTGTCTAAGTCTAAATCTTAAGAGTTTTCATAAAAAGTCAGTTGCATTCAATAAGAGTTCCAAAGTTCCTTAAATATCCAAGTTCAATATATTTACTAGTGTGTTTCTCATTTTGAGTTGTAATTTGGGGATCAAGGGTTGAGTGACTCTTGTAAAGACTTAGAGTTAAGTCAGTGAGTGTAGGCTTCGGAGTAGAAGTGATAGAGAGAGGAGTTCCAATAATCAAAGGGGATTATTGTGGGAACTTGAGTTCGAAAGGAACTCAAGTTGTAGAGAGTGATTGTAATAGAGTTATTGCAATAATATAGTTTTTGAGGTTTTCTCTTCTTGATAAGGTTCAAGAAGTTTCCTCAATTTTATATATTTCCATCTCTCGTATCTCTGTTTCTTTAAAGTCTTAAATTCCGCGAGAAACTTTGCTAAAAGTTCCAAAGTACAATTCACCCCCCCTCTTGTACGTGTTCCATTGAAGTATCAATTGGTATCAGAGCCGGAGCTCACGTAATACAGGAAACCCTGTTGAGTAAAGTTCCTGAAGAAGATGGATACACACGAGAAACTCGAAGAAGGTTACTCCACGCAAAGGCCACCAATGTTCAACAGAAAGTTCTATACGTATTGGAAAAATCGTATGGAAATTTTCATTAAGGCAGAGAACTATCAAGTCTGGAGGGTTATCGAAGTTGGTGACTTCGAGGTAACAAAAACCAATGCCGAAAACGAGGTAGTTCCTAAACCAATGACTGAATTTTCAAAAGAAGATTTTGAAAAATATGAAATAAATGCTATGGCTGTCAAAATCTTGCATTGTGGTCTTGGACCTCATGAACACAATAGGGTCATGGGGTGTAAGAGCGCAAAGCAAATTTGGGATCTCCTTCAAATCACCCATGAAGGAACAAATGAGGTTAAGCGTTCCAAAATCGATCTTTTAATGTCTAAATATGAACGTTTTGAAATGCAACCAAAAGAAACAATTCAAGATATGTTTACACGATTTACTAACATCACTAATGAATTAGTTTCTCTTGGAAGAATTATTCCCACTGATGAACAGGTTAGAAAAATCCTCAGGAGTATGCCTCAAGATGAACGTTGGAGAACAAAGGTCACTGCCTTGTTTGAAACTAAGGACTTTACCAAGTTCAGTATTGAACAATTGGCAGGATCATTGATGACCCACGAATTGCATCTTGGGAACTGGGCTGTCTTGGGAGAGTTCCAAGAATCGAGGCTTGGCTCTTAAAGTCGAAGAAGAGTCAGAACCTGATGAAGAAGAAGCGGCCATGCTAGTAAGGAAAATGAAAAGGCTGTACAGGAACTACAAACCTGGAAACCAAAAAGGAAGAAACTCGTTCAAAAAACCAACGAGTTCCAAAACTGAAAATGGCTGCTACAAATGCGGAGAAACTGATCATCAAATAAGAGATTGTCCTCTTTGGGAAAATGAGAAAGGAAAAGGCAAAGGCAAGGAACTATCCAAAGATAGATACAACAAGTCAACCTTTTCCAAACCTAACTTCAAGAAGGCCATGATTGCTGCGTAGGGAGAAACAGATTCTGAAGATGAAGAGGAACAACCTCATGAAGAGACTGCCAATCTTTGTCTTATGGCAAAAACAAATGAAGATGACAAAGTTCCATCTAATGAGGTAAATTCCACTACTCTTCAATCTCTGTCAAAAACCAAATTAATTGAGTTATTGTTGGAAACACTAGTTGACTATAAGAAACTTGGAATATTGAAAAGCCAAAGTGATAAGGCTGTGGAACTTAGTAAGAATCATATGGCCTACTTAACTAATGTCAGATCAGATGTACAAAGTAGGTTCTTTGATTTGCTTGACAGGAACACTTCACTTAGTGAGTCCTTTGAAAGAGTTAAAAATGAAAACATTCTGCTTAAAGTTGAATTAAGTCAATACAAGATGCTAAGTTTAAGTCTAGATCCTTCAAGATCTACTGAGATAAGTATGGGAATTTTTAATGTTGATCTAGAAAACTTGAACATTGAATTGACTACTGCTAAAGAACAAAATGAGAAGTTAGAAAAGGAACTAAGTATAGCTAAGGCTAAGAAACAGTCCCTAAATATAACTCCTCAATGGGTTACAGATGCTAAAACAAAAAGAACATGAGGGCTAGGTTTTTCTTACAAGAAAAGTCATGTGAAAAAGAAAAAATATGTGGATCTACCTAGTGTTAAAGCCTGTTCCTTTTGTGGAAATGGTAACCATGTTCTAAGTGAATGTACTAAGAAGAAAGAAAAGGACGTCAAAAATGAAAATTATGTGAAAAAAATATGGGTTAAGAAATCTGATGTGGTGAAAGAAAAGGAACTCGAGGAAGCCCGAGTTCCTACAACTGATCACCGATTTTTATGCGGAGTCCTAGTGAGGGGGAACATCTCGTGGTATCTCGACAATGGGTGTTCCAAACACATGACAGAGACAAATCTAAATTTCTCTCACTAGAGGCCTATAATGGAGGAACCGTGACCTTTGGAGACAACAAGAAAGGTGAAATAATCGCCATCGGAAAAGTAGGAAGGTCAAGTTCCCACTCAATAGACAACGTGTTCTTAGCCGAGGGTTTAATGCACGGTTTGCTAAGTATTTCCCAATTTTGTGATAAGGGAAACTCGGTAAGTTTTACTTCGAAAATTGTCAAATAGTAAACAATGACAAGTGGGAAGGTTATTTTGGAAGGAACTAGGAAAGGGAACACATATACTTGTGGATCTCAACCAAGTTCCAAAAGCCAACTTAACCTGCCTAAGTGTCATTGAAGATGATTCACTTCTTTGGCATAAAAGATTCGGTCATGCCGAGTCTTTCATTGCTTGAAAAATTAAAATCCAAGGAACTTGTGAGAGGGCTTCCTTCAATCAAGTTCATAAAGGATAAAATATGTGATCCCCTGTGCCAAAGGAAAACATGTTAGAAGTTCCTTTAAACCTAAGAAAATGGTAAGCACTTCTAAACCACTAGAGGCGATTCATATGGACTTGTGTGGTCCTATGAGAATACAAAGTAGAAGTGGAAAAAGATATGTCTTAGTGATTGTTGATGATTATTCTCGCTATACTTGGGTAATTTTTCTAGCAAGTAAAGATGAAACTTTTGATGAATTTGTTGCTTTTGCTAAGAAAACACGAGAGAACCGAGTGGTCATCAATTAATTCATTTAAGGTCGGATCATGGGCCCGGATTTGACAATAGCAAGTTTGATGATTTACGCAAGGAACAAGGTATGGATCATAACTTTTACGCTCCTAGGACTCCACAACAAAATGGAGTCGTTGAAAGGAAAAATAGAACCTTGGAAGATATGGCTCGAACCATGTTAATAGCCAGTTCCTTACCAAGGAACTTCTGGGCTGAAGCAGTTAATACAGCTTGTTATATAATCAATAGAGTCATGATTAGATCTTTATTAAATAAGACACCTTATGAACTTTTGAAAGGAAACAAACCTAATATTTCTTATTTTAGAATTTTTGGGTGTAAGTGCTTTGTTCACAATAATGGAAAAAGGAACTTAGGAAAATTTGATGAAAGAAGTGATGAGGCGATCTTCTTAGGATATGCCTTAAACGGTAAAAGCTTACGAGTTTATAACAAACGCACTATGTGTGTAGAAGAGAGTGTGCATATTATTTCCGATGAAACCGACAAAGTTGATGTAGTTCGAGAACGGGAAGATTTCGAAATTGGTCTAACTCATTTTTCAGATAAAGATGAAGAAATCTCTCCAACAAGGCCAAGCAACATTGTTGATGTGCCTAGAAACCAAGAAGCAGGTGTAAATGAAGAAGTTCCTGTGGAAGAGGAACCAGAAGAAACTGAAGCAGTTCCAAATGAGCAGGATGAACAGCAGGAACAGGAGGATCAAGGAACTGAGGTGACCGAACCTCGGTCGAAAACGGTTCTCGCAGCAGAGTTCCATCCCAAACCATGGAAACATCAAAGTTCTCATCCAATGGATCGATTATCGGCAACATTCGAAAAGGAACTCGAACAAGATCTCAACTAAGGAACTTCGTGCTTTTCAAGCGTTCCTATCCATAATCGAACCAAGGAACCACACCGAAGCATTACAAGATGCCGACTGGATTCTTGCCATGCAAGATGAACTTAATGAGTTCAAGAGAAACAAGGTGTGGCATTTGGAACCCAAGCCAAAGAATCAAAAGGTAATTGGTCTCAAATGGGTTTTCCGAAACAAGCTCGATGAATATGGAACTATTGTAAGGAACAAAGCAAGGTTGGTTGTCAAAGGCTACAATCAACGGAAGGTATAGATTTCGAAGAAACTTTTGCTCCTTGTTGCTAGATTAGAAGCCATAAGAATTTTAATTGCTTTTGCTTCTTTCATGGGTTTCAAGTTGTACCAAATGGACGTCAAATGTGCTTTCTTAAATGGTTATTTAGAGGAAGACGTCTATGTGGAACAACCTCCTGGATTTATCGACTCAAATCTTCCTGACCATATCTATAAGCTTGATAAAGCTCTCTATGGACTTAAACAAGCTCCTAGATCATGGTACGAAAGATTATCGAAGTTTCTTTTACAAAATGATTTCAAACGAGGAAAAATTGATAAAACTTTGTTTTTGAAATCAAAAGGAACTGATCTTTTAGTAGTACAAATTTATGTTGATGATATATTATTTGGTGCTACTAATGAAGTTCTCGGGCAAGGAATTTGCGAGATTTAATGAGCGATGAGTTCGAGATGAGTATGATGGGGGAACTTAACTTCTTTCTTGGTCTACGAGATAAAACAAACGAGAAAGGAATTATGATTCACCAACAAAAATATGTCAAGGAACTCCTCAAGAAATATGACTTTGAATCCGCTAAAGTGAATCACACTCCTATGGGAACGACCACCGAGATTAGATGAAGATCCCAAAGGAAAAAGTGTGAATCAAACAAAGTATAGAGGAATGATTGGATCATTGTTATATCTAACTGCTAGTAGACCTGACATTTCTTTCAGTGTAGGTTTATGTGCCAGGTTCCAATCAAATCCAAAGGAGTCACATATGACTGTTGTGAAAAGGATACTAAGGTATCTTCGAGGAACAGACGATCTATGTTTGTTCTATCCTAGAGATGATGCTTTTGATTTAAAAGGCTTTGCTGATGCTGATTATGCTTTGGAGATTTGGTAAATAGAAAAAGCACTTCGGGTATGGTTCAATTTTTGGGTTCTGCATGGTTTCTTGGAGTTCCAAGAAACGAATCTTGTTGCTCTATCCACCGCCGAGGCCGAGTACGTAGGCCGCTGCTGCATGTTGCTCACAACTACTTTGGATAAAGCAACGTTAAGAGACTTTGGCATAATATATGATTGTGTTCCCATTTATTGTGATAATACTAGTGCCATTTGTATATCCAAAGACCCAGTTCATCATTCTCGAGTCAAACACATCCATATAAGGCATCATTTTTTAAAGGATAATGTGGAAAAAGGTTTAATCAGATTAGATTTTTGTGAAACTGAAAATCAAATAGCTGATATTTTGACTAAGCCTTTAAACAGGGAGAAACATGAGAAAATGAGACTGGAACTTGGAATGATCAAGTTGAGATGACTGCCTATGAGATTCCTCCAAGGTAAAAAATGATAGATTTTAATACATGGCATTGTTATTCCAACACAATTAATTATGTGAAAACATATTCTAAGTTTTCCATTATAGAAACTCATTTTCACTCATAACTTGTGCTAGGTAAGCAACTTCTTTTTATTTTAGTTATATGGTATACAAGACTAAGCAAGTTTTTTTATTCTGTATATATGTTTCTCCTTTTCAAATTTCTATCTTTTCTTTTTCTATTTCTTATTTGTCATATGTTATCTTCCTTTCATTTTTTATTATTTTTTTTTTCCTCAATTATTTTTCTCTTCCCCACGTTTTCTTTTATTTTCTTCTTGATTTTTTTTCTTCTACACGGTTTAGGAGATATTTTTTTTCCTAAATTCACTCCATCACTCCTTTTTTATCTCACCCACTTTTATTTTTTCATTATTTTTATTTTACGACATTAATGTTCCAACTTTAATTAATTAAGTGATAAAAATTAAACCCCTCTCTCTCTCCTTCATCCCCCCTACACGCCTAACTCCAACTAATACCACCACTTCATCTTCCTTAAAGAAACTCAAGATTCATCCACCCTTTCAATTTTTTTTCTTTTAAATCACCATGGTTATCACAAGCCTTAACACAGATCTTTTGTCCCACAAAAGAAAAAGAGATCCTTCATCTCCAATTCCCATGGAAACTTCACCATCACAAAATCCCTCACCACTCCAAATTGAACCTCCACCCCTCGCGATTACCGCCGGCACCGCTGCCACTCCGACTGAGCAAAATCGCTCATCGGAAATTCTGGGTGAAGATGTGCCGAAATCATCTGACATCGCCGCACCCCACTCGTCTCTGCCGCGTTCTCCCACCGCGCCTCTGAAACAGGTGACCAAGCGTCGAAAAACCGAGGGGGCTGGGGTAAAGTCCGACGGGGGTGTGAAAACCGAAAAAAAATTTCCGGCGGTGAAGCACCAAGGTCCGAAAATTTCTGCATCTGATATAAAATCAAAGCTTCTCACGCAAGGGTTTGCTATCAATTATGGGTGGTGCAAATCAGAAAAACTTGAAGAATTGGTGGAAATTCTTGATCTTCAACAGTGGGTAAATCTTTTTGATACTCATGCTCGTCTTCCCATATATCCTTTAGCTATGCATGAGTTTTGTGAGAATTTCTCTTGTGAAAATATGATTTGCACTAGTGAAGTGAATGGCACTGCTATATCTTTTGATGTTGAGTATTTGGGGAACTTGTTTGGTGTTCCAGATGAAGGGTTTGATGAGTATGTTAAAGGGAAAATGAAAGTGAGGATCAATAATCTTGAGAGTGCCGAAATTGTGAAGAAAATAGGGGGAAACTATGACAAATCTTCCACCACAAAACATAAATCTCTATCTCCTTTACAAAAACTGTTGTTTAATGTAGTTTGGAGAGGTGTAGTTCCTCGTACACAAAAGAGGGATGATGTCAACTTATTTGATGCATGTCTGATTTATAGCCTTGAAAATCATATACCTATCAATTTTCCCTGTTCTAATGATTAAACACCTCGCCCACGCATTCCCGGAAAGTTGAGAGTTGGCTATGGTTCCCTCCTATCGCCATTTTTAGGAACCAAGCGGTTGATCTTAGTTCCTATGAGGAACATGTGGTTTCTAATGCCCAAATTTTGCAAAAAGGCTTTCTCTCTAAGTTGCATCCGGGAAGTGGTTGATAAGTGTGTTAGGTTTCTCAAAGAAAAAGTGGAAGAAGTGGGTATCTCTGATAAAGAAGAAGAAGAGGGAGAAAAGAAGCAAGTTTCTGTGTCAAAAAGGAAGAGTGTTCGTATAGCTAAGAAATCTCAATCCTCTGTTTTCATGGATATAAGTGATGAGGAAGATACTGATGTTATCTTGGAGGTTCCGGGAGGAGAGGAACAGTTGAGTTCTCCTAGGAACACCACTTCAGTTCCCTGTAGTTCCTCTTCCTGTTCCTAAGAAGAAAGGAACTTTGAAGAGTTCGGTTCCTCGTGGCTCAGGAACAGGTTCTCGCGAGTATACCCTCCGGTTTTGCGGGTTTCTCTGGGTTCCCGGGTTTGGTTCGAAACTACAAAGGATGAGAAAATCAAGGAACTCCACGCTATCAGTCTCGAGATGAAGGAACTACAAGAAGGAACAGTTTTCTCGGATCAAGTGCCTTCGGGAACAGGTGGGCTCTCTGGTTGCGCGGTCAAGGAACTGCAAGCCTCCTTTCACAGTTTCTCTACTCATACCTCCTCCTCTCATGCTACTCTGCTCCAAAAAGATTGATGATCTCACCATTGAAGTAGTTCAAGAAACCTTGGAGCCAAATGATGCTTAGTTTTTTCTTCTAGCCTCCTGTTTCTCTCTTTTGTCACTATGATGGTTTTTGTTGGAACAGTTTAAATTTTTTTTTTCTTCTTTCTTTTTCATTTTGGTTTGCATCACTTTTTGTGGGTGTTTCTCTTTTGGCCTTTCTTAAAAAAAAAAAAAAAACTTGCTATGTTATGTATTCTTATGGCTATCATAATTAGTTGTTGCTTCAGTTGCTTCATAACTTGTGTGAAATGTGGTTTTGTTTTGGATTTACTTGTTTCTACCCACTTTCATAGTTGGGTGCTGTGTTTTGGAATATCTCTGCCTGTGTTGTCCTCTTTTTGTTAATGCCAACAGGGGGAAAATCATTGCAAACATCTTAAGGCGGTTACACCATTGTTCCATACCTCATAAACTCTTGTCTCCTGTGAAAGTTAAAAAATTGGTAAAATTTATTTCTTTTTGTTTGTTAGGGATTATATCATGGAGTATTCATTATGTTTATATCTTTTGTTGTGAAAAGTTTACTTGTGTTGTCATCACCAAAAAGGGGGAATATTGTTGACCCTTAGTTTTGGATGATGACCGACTTGCAAACTTCCTGACATATTGGTTTGTTTGATAAATAGTGTTTTAGTTCCGGAGTAGGAACTTGATTGTCTAAGTGAGTTCCAGAGTTGGAATCTTGGATGGCGTGGCACTTATAATCAAGACAAAGTAATATATACACAACAACAAGATTTAATCTTTAATATGATGTTTTATGATTCAAGATCCTGATCACAGTTCCTCAAGGAACTGTCTGCTGTTCCTGAGCTGGGACGAACGATCTTCAGAGTTGAAGATTGAAAGAGATGGCGTAACTTCTAAGTCCAAGAGTCTGTACTTAGGATTTATGTAAGTAAATTATATTGCTTGAGTTTAGGGAACTAAATGGAACTTATTAAATGCAACAAGTGGTTTTGAAAAATATTTAATTGAGAGTTTTTAGGAAATATTGTAAATAAATAAAATAGTTTTTAATTTTCTAAATAAAAATCTTGTTTTAATTACTGAGCAAGTAAAAATAAATTTCCTAAGTTAACTCCTTGTTTTTCTCAACTACTAAACCACTTACTGTTAGTTGGTTTGAACATGTCTTTGCTTGTTCCTCAAGAAGTGTGAACGTGGGAAAATAATTCTACGTGGGTTACTGCTTCACACTTAGTGGAGGAATAAGTGGAACTAACATGAGAAGACTTCACTATAAAAGGAGAAGTCTCTCTCATTACAAACTACCAACTGAAAACATATTGTCTAAGTCTAAATCTTAAGAGTTTTCATAAAAAGTCAGTTGCATTCAATAAGAGTTCCAAAGTTCCTTAAATATCCAAGTTCAATATATTTACTAGTGTGTTTCTCATTTTGAGTTGTAATTTGGGGATCAAGGGTTGAGTGACTCTTGTAAAGACTTAGAGTTAAGTCAGTGAGTGTAGGCTTCGGAGTAGAAGTGATAGAGAGAGGAGTTCCAATAATCAAAGGGGATTATTGTGGGAACTTGAGTTCGAAAGGAACTCAAGTTGTAGAGAGTGATTGTAATAGAGTTATTGCAATAATATAGTTTTTGAGGTTTTCTCTTCTTGATAAGGTTCAAGAAGTTTCCTCAATTTTATATATTTCCATCTCTCGTATCTCTGTTTCTTTAAAGTCTTAAATTCCGCGAGAAACTTTGCTAAAAGTTCCAAAGTACAATTCACCCCCCCTCTTGTACGTGTTCCATTGAAGTATCAGCATCGTGTACCCTTAACTTTGTAAAAATGCATCCTTTACCATATAGCCAAAAAAACCATATACCCTTAGTGATTGATAAAGAGTAGCTTTTTGAACATTACACATCCTAATCTATGTATAACACCCAATTAAAGGTAGCGGAAAAGAGAGAGAAAAGGGGCTTGGAAGTGTAAAGGACTATGTTAGGTTATACATACAATATGAGGCAGTTTAGGTCATGAAATAACTCTGTGTTAGTCATTAGGGGTATGTGGTAACTTTTGTACAAGCCTTAGAGATCTACGGTGCATTTCTAAAAGGATGAGAATACCTACACGTTGCACTACTTTGAAACCTCAATGAGAAATTCCCTATATTTTTTCTAACAAATAAGATCTGCTAAATGTTTTTGAAAACCTGGTCAAATTAATTCTTTCTTGTCTTTCTGATGAGAAGAGTTCAAATAATCAGATATCTGTGAGTGACTAGATGTAGCAGGCTAGCAGCTCCGTCCCAATTGCTGCTGGTGTTGTTTCTTGTTTCCATCACAAGTTGAACTCCCTAATTTGTACCGAGTACAAGCAACAAACTACAAAATTCCATACACAGGCACATATGTGTCAAAGTTTCTCGTACTTGATGCACCATTACAACAAAAGGGATCCTTGAACTATCATGTTCTATCATCCTACTCCGATTCCAACATTTGGACTGTAACGAAGACGGGTTATAGTTCCCATATAGTTTGGATTGTTGGATCGGATTCCATTTTTCTTATAAAATATCAAATGCAAATAAAAGCTAGATCCTAGAAACCAATATACTATAGTCTATAGGTTTATCTTACATTGAGCTTAACTAACAAAGATATAAGAGGATTCCTTTAAAAAAAATTATAAGAGGAGAAAATTTTCAGCAGAGGTTTTTTTTTTTTTTTTTTTTGGTTAAAATGGCATAGATAGAAAGAGTTAACCAATATTATGGCTTGGAAGCCTACAACAATCCGATAGTAATAAATCCTTACAATCATTTGGGGGGAGGGGTAAATCCCTAACAATGTTTAGACTGCTAAAATGTCTTCTACAATCCCGAGCTAGGTAGTCCGCAAGCTTGTTCTTATCACGCCTCACATATGCGAAGTTGGTTTCCTTGAATTCCTGTTTGCATACCCTACAAATTTTCAATACATTATAGTATATGTCATTGTATATTTCATTGCCTGATATTAGCTTGATGGCCTGCATATTATCCGAGAGAATTGTTACATACTCAAAACCGTGGCTTTTAGCCAAGATGAGACCTTCAAGAATACTCATTAATTCCGCCATTAGTACATCAACCACATAGCGTTTCTTCTGGAAACCTGCTACCCATTCATCATGGTTGTTTCGTAGCCAACCCCCAAGCCCAGCAGGGTCATTAGCTCCAATGAAGGAAGCGTCCACATTTACTACACCCCAGTTAGGGGGAATGATGCTTGGTAAACTACAAGGGGTGATTATTGGAGTTGTTTCCGGTTGTTGTGGGATAGATGATAGAAACTCGCCAGCATAAAAGACCGCTTGGTTTATGAGGGCAGTTGGATTTGGGTGGGCAGTGGATTCGAACAATTTATTGTTTCTTGCTACCCATATTCCATGGCAAAGGAAGGGGAATATGATCTGCCAAGAAAGGCCTTTAAAAAGGGTGTTTACCTGGAGATTGGACAGAAGCCACGCTTGAAGTCCCTCAAGGTCCATTCCTATTGGGATGGTAGCGGCCCAAATGGCCTTTGCATATTCACAATCCCGAAGTGCATGTAAGGTGTCCTCTACCTGGGTATAGCAAATGGAACATGTAGGTGAGGGGATAATAGTTCTAGAACTGAGTAATTTGGACGTAGGGAGCCTGTCAAGCCATACAAGCCACAAGAAGAATTTAGTTTTGGGCGGTACATTTCTTTTCCAAATCCAAGCTAAGTCTTCAACTTTTGCAAGTTTTTTACACATTATGGTATTATAAGCTTTTTTAAGGGAGAACTTATTTTCATGGACAAAGGAGGAGAAGGGTGTATCCAGATCCATACTCGGATTCCACCCATGACTTTTTAATCGTTCTTTAATACAGTTAGGGATGTCAATAGTTAAATTACCCCCATCCCACTCTCCATTATTCCAAACATCTAGGACTTTTAGATCCCGCTCCTCCACTGTTAGGGGTCCTGACACGAGATTTCTCACCGGACCACTTCCCAACCAATCATCAAACCAAAACGAGACAGATTTCCCATCCCCTAGGTTCCATTGACAACTAGACTCTAACAAAGGCCACCCCTTACCTATACTCTGCCATATTTGGGAGCCATTTTTAAATTTTGTGATCCCCTTTTGACGGATATATTTCGATTTTATGCAATCCTGAGCTAAGTTAGGTGGTCCCTGACACATCCTCCAGCCTAATTTTGCCATTAGAATCATATTGACCGTTTTATGGTTCCTAATTCCTAGCCCACCCATGTCTTTTGGGCGAAAGGACCACTCTTTAGAGACTAGGTGCAGTTTCCTTTTTCCCTCATTATCACCCCAAAGGAAATTGTTACAAATCTTGTCTAATTCATTTAGAGTAGAAATAGGAAGGAAGTTTGCTTGCATGTAGTAACTCGGTATTGTATTAAGAGTAGAGGAAATAAGCACTAGACGCCCTGCTCTAGACAGGAATTTTGCTTTCCAAGAAGCTAATCTCTTTCTCACTTTTTCAACCACGAATTGCACTTCCCCTTTTTTTGGGCGTTTGTGCGAGATAGGGAGCCCCAAATACGATCCTAAGTTGGCAGACTCCTTTACATTAATTGTTTCTTGGAATAGAACCTTTAAATCTAGTGGAGTGTTTGGTGAAAAAATTAATCGACTTTTATCATTATTTATCTTTTGTCCTGACTCTGTACAGAACTCCTCCAACACCTGGCGAACTGTAAAGGTCGTTGTTTCATCAACTCTCCCAAACAAAAGGAGATCATCTGCAAATAGAAGATGAGAGACAGGAATTTTCTTGCCCCCAACCCAAAACGGGGTCCAATCACCAATCCCACAAGCATGATTAATTAAGGTTGTAAGATACTCTAAGCAAATGTTGAAGATATATGGCGACATCGGGTCACCTTGCCTGAGCCCCCTAGAGTGTTTAAAAATTTCAGTTTTTTGGCCATTTATTAAAACCGAGGAGGATGCTTTAGAGATACAATCCATAATTAGGTCAATAGACGCAGGGTCAAGGTTGTGGAACGCTAGGAATTTCCTAACAAAACTCCACTCCATTCTATCATAGGCTTTTTCTAGGTCAACTTTTAAGGTGAACCAACCCCATTTCCCTTTCTTTTTGTTCATTGAATGAAGGATTTCGGAAGCTACAACTAAGTTTACCTCTGGTCCTCTGCCTTTTATAAAACTATTTTGGTTGTGAGATATCCAGTGAGGTATGAGCGGTTTTAACCTGTTAACAATAATTTTAGTGACTAACTTATATATAGTGTTACACAAGCTTATAGGTCTTAGGTGTTTAACCGTCTCAGGGCATTTTGTTTGGGAATTAAACATATTAGTGCTTGGCAAATTTCTTCCGGAATCTTGTTATTAGCGAACCAGATTTGAAGATTATGACATAACTCATTTTGAACAAGATCCCATTTCCTTTGGAAAAAAATTGGGTGAAACCCATCGGGCCCAGGAGCCTTGTTGGGCTTCATTGAGAATGGAGCAATTTTTATTTCGTCCACAATGGGCATGTGGGCAACACTAACCGAATTCTCTGACTCATATGTAGGGTAATTTGCGTAAGAGTGATCCGTAGTATAAAGTTTTTGGAACGCTTGCCTAATATGACTCCTAATTTGGGCTGGGTCAACAAGATTTTCGCCTACCTCATTTCTGATTGTTAATATTTTATTAGTGCTGCGTTTAATAACTACATGCTTGTGAAAAAACGAGGTATTACGCTCTCCCTTTGTCACTCAATTTAAACGACTCTTCATAAACCACAAATATTCTTCCTGCTCTAAGATGTTTTGTAGTTCATTAATTAATTCATGTTCAAGGTTTTGAAGGAAGGGAGACTTTGGGTTTTGGTGTAGGGCAATTTGGATTCCACGAAGTCTCGCTACAGCCCTACGTTTCCTCACATAAACATTACCGAAAACATTCTTGTTCCAACTAATTAGGGAGGTTTTCACATTCTCTAATCTTATGTCTAACCCACCCCCCTCCTTATCCCATGCCATGGCTACAGTATCATGAAAGGATGGCTCGTTTAACCACATCGGTTCGAACCGAAATGGTTTATGACCGAGCTTCGCAACAGGGCTATCAAGTTGAAGGTGAATTGGGCAATGGTCGGATGTAATTCTTGGAAGGTGCCATAAGCTAGCATTTGGGTAGGAAGATAACCAAGCATCATTCGCCCACCCACGATCTAATCTTTCCAGTATGGGATTATTACGCCTATTATTACTCCATGTAAATTTCGAGCCATGGTAGCCAATATCAATTAAGTTGCATTCATTCATAGTGTCTACATATAGTTCTACTCTTTTCCGATTTACACTTCTCCCCCCAAATTTTTCTTGTTGACAAGTAACTTTATTAAAATCACCCAAAAGAATCCAAGGAAGATTAAGATTATTTGCAAAGGTACATAAATCATGCCAAAGATGTTGTCTAATTTGAAATTTAGGACTAGCATATATAGCGGTAAGGACAAAGGGAGTTTGGAAATTACTTACCTCAACCAAAGCATACACTCCTTGGGAATTTTCTCCTAGAATGTGGATTTTGATCCTATCCGCTTTCCAGAGGAGAAGAATCCCCCCCACTCTACCGGTAGGCTCAACTAAGTGAGATGAATCGAAACCAAGACCTTGTATCATGCACCCCGTGTTTTGGCACGATACTTGGGTTTCAACAAGGATAAGAAGGTCGGGGGAGTGATTTTGTATCAAAAGCCGGGCATTCGGTTTGAAGGATGGTCGGCTAATCCCCCTCACGTTCCACATGATAACCGACATATCATAAGGTAGATGGGGTTGGCTCTTTAGCCGTCGGAGCTCCTTGCTCTCTTCCATGCACCAAGGTAGGATCGCCTCCCCCGTCTCGGGATAAATCCATATATCCCTTTGAGGCTTGAGAACGACTTCGGCTTCCCGGAGGCCATTTCCTCCTTTTACCTCTTCCCAACTCGCCCATAGCTTCATTTGTTTTAGCATGGGTAGAACCTTGGCTAAGAGAACGGCATTGGTGTTGTTCTTTGCCAAGAAGGTTAAAGGATGAAGCCTTAGTTGCACTTGTGTCCTGTGATGAGGCAGGAGAATTTGCGGGTCGAGCCATGGCCCAAAGTTGTGCATTATCTCCCTGTCTACGGCTTCGGCTTCGTCCCCTCTCCTTAGGATCCACTTTAGGAATATCTGGGTCACTTCCGGGAGATAACCGACGTCCTGAATCTGAGGTAGATGAGCGGGCGAGAACCCGGCCCCTGATACGTACATTAGAAGCTCTTTGAATTTTGGCTCTACAATTCTGGGATCGAGGATCAGCTTCTTTACTTCGCTCAGGGGAATTTCCACAATTTCCTCCTCGGACTTGGTCATGATGTAATCCACGAATAGGGGAGACGTGTCCGGGAGGAGTGGTAGAGCCGGACGATTGAAAGTCAGTGGGAGTTCGACTCTTACTTTGTGAATTCTGGGTGGGGATTCGGGTGATAGGGACAGTGGGCTTAATGATGGTGATACGGGTGGGGGGGATGGTGGGTCGAACTCCCTCCAGTTGGGATCCATAATTTTCAGTTTGAGCACTGGAGGTAATTTTTTGAGAGGTGTTTGGGTTGGTAGTTTTTTCGTGTGTTTGAGGAGTGTTTGGGATGGTAGTATTTTCGTGGGTTTGAGGAGGGCTGTTTATATTAGTTGGAGTCAAAGCAAAAGGGGGTTTGTTAGGTACCTCTAAACCACGTTTCGTATTTTGAAAGGGGGTGAGATCCCTCGAATTTTCCCCAAAATCTTCTGGCAGAGAAGATAATAAATTAAAGGGGTTGACATCTCTATCTGACTGCAGGTCCTTGGGCTTTGAATGATGTGACTTATCAGTACTAGGTAGGAAAGATTTTAGGCCGCCTTTTCCACTTTTTTTAGGGGTCCACCTTTTTTGGGACAAGCTACGTGACACCCTCACTCTTCTCTTCTGACCTTCACCTTCCTTCTGTTTACTTTCTTTTTCTTTCTCCAAGTTGGAACTTTTCTGTTTACCGGTGACCGGCATTGGACCCCCCTCTGTTTTGCGACATGTACTTCCAGAGTGACCAAAATTTTGACATGTTCCACAAAACCAAGGACCTTCAAGAAACTCTAAGTCTTGAAAACTTTTCCCCATCCATACTCCTTTCGGGACTTTTCGATCTTTTTCCACCAGGATACAGAGCTTTGCGAATCTTTTATTGCCTCCTTCTAATGTTCGAGCATCTATCCGAACTGTATGCCCAATAGAGTTACCCACTTTAGCAAGAATTTCATTTTTATAAAACTCTAATGGCAACTCAGGTAAATTCACCCAAACAACACCCTTGTTGCACTTTGCTTGTGACGGACGGAACCCGGCCTCCCAATTCTGCACCCAGATGTGGTGTCCTTGTATGAGCCAGGGTCCTCCACTCAGAATCTTTGTACAAAGATCCATCGTTTTACAGTCAGTCGCGTAGAAACCTTTACCGAGGGCTATAAGCTCTTGCTCCACTGGAAGCTGCCATGTTTTTATCAAATGGGACTTTAAGAACTCTCTTGAGTAGGATTTTCCTACTACTTTACAGATGAGGGCGTTTAACCAAGGCTTACTCAGCACTGCATAGTCTTCTTCCGATATGGGAACGAACACATTGTTCCCATTATCCAGCAAGGGTGGGGGGGGAGGGGATGTAGCGAAGGGTAGAGATACGGTGGGGTTTTCCTTAGGATGGCTGGGTTATGAAACAGCAGATATGAAGCAGAGGGGAAGAGGGTTAGGAGGGGGTTTAGGGGGGGCAGGGATGGATCGATTCACCTCACAAGGAATGAGCCTTACCTGTGGTGGGACGGAGCGATGCCGGCGAGGGGGTTTCGGGGTTTTAGCCGTGAGGGCTGGTAAGGGAGGGGTTTGGGGTTTTTGAGGAGTTTCTCTCTCTAACATTGCGCTTTTTTGCATCACTAGTTTCAGCAGAGGTTGAGTGTTAAAATCTGTCATCCTAACGTGTATTCACATACAACGAAGACGAAAATCACAATCTATAAATACATCTAACTGTGAACAAAGGTCAAAACAAACAGAATTTGACTGAGTGAGAAGCTTCTCAAGTTTGATTATCCTGCATGTTTTGATAAAGAGGTCATCACATAACAAGAACATTTACAATTATAGGATAAAAGTTAAGACTCAGGTATGCAAGAAAATTTCACCTTGCAAGTGATGCAGCACAATTTTATCATGGAAAAGATGAAGGCGAATGAATTTACCATCAACAACGCACATTTTAATCCCTCATGTGCTAAGATACCGTCGAGATTCAGTATTTGAAGCCACTTCATTGTAAAGCTTCTGTTTCCTTGCATGCACAAAAGAAGAGCCAAGCAACAAAGAGTAAAGTATGTGCTTGCTTTGTACAGCTCTTACTCTCCCCTTTTCAAAGTGGAAGATGAACATATAGTAGTTGAAGATTCCTGCCTTAATTTATTCCACAGCATAATGTCTATTCACACAGTAACTGTATTCTTTAGAATCACGATTTTTCACCTTATGCAGTCCTACCAAAAGTAGTGAGTTACAAAGGTACAACAGTTGTCTGTACTCAGTAGACACGAACAACGATCAGAAAACCAGAGTATAGTTGACAAATAAAACTGCAGAAACATGCACTTATGGACACTAATTTCCAAATTTTATGTTCTTTAAGTAGAGCAGGAAGAGCCTTCTCATGCTAATTCATGTGGCATATTCTTTAGTTAATCTCGTGCACCATTGAGCTCAACAGAGAAGGTTAACTGTAGAAAGAAGAAACGTCCGATGTTGCACAGTCCAATCAATAGTTGCCTGCATAGCTGGACCTTTAAATGATGATGCCTGTCTCTCAAAATTCGATGCAGCTGCAATCACAAACAGAGGACAAAGAACCATAATAGAACAATTCTGCAGCTCTCGACCATGATGGATTAAATCAAATGCCTTAAACAAACCATCGTATGCCTCTTATTTGTAGCTAGCTTAACCCTTTCCAATAGTCTAAGCAAAAGACATCTCTGCATACATAGCACCTTCTTAATCCCCAAAGCATTGTGTCTTGTTGATTAGAATTAGGGAAATTTGCCATCCATCTTAGAAAATTGCCCCCATATCTATTTTGGTTCATCTAATATAATCTTTCTACCTTCTTTCTTTCACAAATGCATATTCACCCAATGATACGATACACACTGTTGATTATGTTTCAACTCATCAATTAATCTCCTTAATCTGTAAAGTCAATTTGGATAAACTTGACGGGGGAGGAAGTATAACAGCAGTGTTCAATGCAACAAATTTAAGTTTTTACAACTCAGTGATAGAAATTTGAGGGCGCACGGAGAAGTTTTGATAGACCTGTATAGTGTAACAAAATTGCATTTTCATTGATTATATTAATAAGAATTCTACAACTATATTTGTGAGAGCCCATATCTCTCACTTATCTCTTTGGTAGAACTCTTGTTTCTACCCTATTTTGTGGGTGTTGAAGGAAGGAATGCATGTTAGGACAAAAAGCATACTAATGTAATAAAGTACAAAACTTGCTGTTGTTTGTTAGGTACCTATGATCATGTGCCAATCATTAGTAATCATGTGCTCAGTAGAATATTCTGTAAAAGATGCTTTTAGGGTAATGTTGGCTCAGATATATAAGCCACTTTTGTAAGCAGAATATTCAAGTGAGAATGAATGACAAAATGGCTGCTGCTTTCCTTAGAGCATGCAGGTAACCAGTAACAATGAAATCAGCTCACTCAAGGCAAGAATGTCTTCATGGTATCAGAGCAAGGTTCGAACTTTATCTTTAATACATTAAAGCTTAAATATTTTTCTATCCGTGCAAGTGTTACTCTGTGTGTAGTATTGTAGTAAAATTTCTGGAGTGTCTAAGTGTCAAACTTAGTATCAGTTTCTTGTTTTAAACTTGAAGAACAAGAAAGATAGAGTCTTTTTCAGATTAAGTAGAAGTATATAATAAGGTGTTTGCAAAAATGAGTAACAAGATTGAAGTTACAAGTGCCTTGTATCTGCACCCCTCAGAAGGTACTACATCCATTCATGTTGAAAAACTTGAAGGGTCTTCAAACTACAGGTCCTGGAAGAGGTCTATGGAGATTAGTTTAGCCTAAAAAAGGAAACTAGGGTTTGTGATAGGGGGAGAAAAAAGAAGCAGTGATGATGTAAAAAGGGAAACATGGGACACCTGCAATAGCATGGTGATCTCATGGATTTTAGGGTCTGTCTCTGAGTCCATAAAGAGGTCTGTTATGTTTGTTCATAATGCTGCTGAAATTTGGAAACAGTTAGAACTGAGGTTCTCAGTTGCTAATGGTGCAAGAAAATATCAACTGAGTAAAGCTATGTATGAAACAAAGCAAAGAGGGAGAATGATAGCAGAATACTACACTGATTTGAAGTATGTATGGGAAGAACTTGAAGCTTTGAAGGATTTACCAGCTATCACAACTATGAGCACTGAAGTTAATGCATTCGTTGAAGCTGTGAAGAAAGAAGAAGAAGAACAAAAACTATTCCAACTCCTGAATGGTTTGGATGATCACTATGGGCCACAAAGGAGTCAGTTGCTCATGTGTACACCTCTACCAACTGTAGACATGGCCTGTGGCATGTTACAACAATAAGAATCTCAAAAACTTGTACTGAAACCAAAAGAAGAAAATGATGTCTTTGCCATGTTTGGAAAAATAATTGATACTACCTGCACCAACTGTGGAAAAACAGGACACATATCTGAGAAATGTTGGGGTTGCAAGGCCTGTGGAAAAACAGGTCACTCCTATGAAAAGTGCTGGACAGTAGTGGGCTTTCCTAACAAGATGTAGCGTGGAGTGAAAGATGCAAAAGGAAAAACACCACAAAAGTTAACTGGTGGAAAATGGAGTAAAGGGAAAAACAAAATTAGTGCCAATGTGTGTAGCAAAGGAGAAGGAAGTGGCACAAGTGGTATAAGTGCTCAACAACTAGAGCAACTGTTGAGACTTTTACCACTCCCTTCAAAGTCTGACAGGTCGTTGTATACTCGCCAAATATAACCTAAATTACCCAATATAGGGTAAGTATAGGGTCGAATCCACAAGAAAATAGGGTTAAATCAAGAGTTAATTAGCTAACTACAATGAGTTAAATCAATTTTTGGGTTTTTTTTTGAAAGTTTAGCAATGATTCTAAAATATAAATAAACTAGGAAATTTGCAAAGTAAATCAACAAGCAAGTAAAGGGGATAAAATAAGGGTAAAAGAACTAGGGGATTGGGGAATTCACCAACATTCAATCCAAGAATCCAATCATCAAAACCAAGGGGAAACAAATGGGGGATCACAAGGGGGAAAATCACGCACATAGGAACTCTAATTACTCTCTCGAGCTAATTAGAGGAGCTTGATTAGTCACTCATGACCTATTCTCATGGCATGAGCAACCAATCTAGCCAAATCAAGCACAACATGATTAATCAAGCTTCCCTAAACTAGAAAATGCCTATTTTCATGGAGATCCTAGTCTAGCAACCAAACTTAGTTTATTCCTGGCTTCATCTCTCAATCCTTCACTAGGAATTCCAAATATGCAAGTTAAGTGGTGATCAAGCACCCAACAAACCAAATCAAGCAAGTTTAATCAACAAGTTCAACCCCAAAAGTTAACCCCTTAGCTTAGATTTAGGATTGAAAGAGTAAATGAAGGTTGCATCCCTTCCCCTAGTAAGAAACTACTCACACATTATGGAAATAAAACAAAATAAAGCTTGAAATAACTTCATCACCATAACCATGGAGGAAAAAGAGAAAAAAAGCAAATAATCAACTAATAAAACAAGATCTAAACAAACAAAGCATGAAATAAACAAGAATAATGGTAGAAAAGAAGAAAAAAACAAAGATTACCAACTTTAAGCTTTCATAAATGAAGAATGGAGATCCTAAAGCTTTAAACCTCCACTTTCTCTCTCTTAGGGTTTTGTGCTAGAGTTTGAATGCTAAAACAAGATTTAATTTCTCTCTAATCTCTAACAAAAAATTGCCTAAGTTAAAATGAGAGGAGTCCCTCTTATATAGTCATAAGAAATAAAACAGAAAAATTACAAAACAGCCCCCGCATAAAAGACACTAAAATCGCAAACCGTTTCCGGAAAAATAACTCGACCCGGGCGGGTGACATGACCCGAGCACTCGGGTGGCTGGACCCGAGCCCTCGGGTGGCTGGACCCGAGCCCTCGGGTTACCTGACCCGGGCGGGTCAACTGATCAGGAATACTGGAGGTTGCTTAAAACAAACGACCCGGGCGGGTCTGTGAACCGGAGCCCTCATGTCAGCAGACCCGAGCGGGTCGTTTGTTTGGGGTGAGTTGTGAATGCTGTCTGGGCTGACCCGGGCGGGTCAGACGACCCGGGCCCTCGGGTCAGCGCCTTCCTCTCCTTCTTCTCCTCGTGCTCCATTTCTTCGATGCTTTGCGTCGGGCTTGTGCATAAATCCTCCAAGCGTGCTCCCAAATCCTGAAATAAAAACAAACACCCAAAGAAAGAGCGCAAAGGAGGGAAAATGCACAAAAAGAAAGAAAAGGGATAAACTTAGCCTAAATTAGCCTAAAAGCTATCACAAAAACTATTAAAAACTAAGCATAAATCAAGCATATAAACCAATCATCAAAGTCTGGAGAAGATGAGTCAAAAGATGAGATGGAAGTAAATTATGCTGAACTAGTTGAATGTAACATGGCAAGGAGTGAGATGAAAGAGTGGATCATAGATTCTGGTGCAACACACCACATCACAGGAAGCTATGAAGCTCTAAGCAAGGTAAAAATAGTCTGCCTACAATCCTAAAATACATCTTCCAAATGGAGAAACATCCATAGTTTCACATCTTGGAAATGTAAACCTTGAAAATGGTATGTGTTTGAGCAATGTGATGTATACACCATCTTTCAAACATAACCTGATTTCAGTTCAAAAATTGACACAAGAACAAGGATGTAAGGTTATGTTTCACCCTGAAATCTGCATTATTCAAGACTCCAAGACTGGTGATGTGAGAGGAATTGGCAAAGCAGTAAAGGGAGTGTATTACTTGGTGAATGAAAAAGTAATGAAGGTGATTGATACCCTGAGAGGGAATGTGAGCAATGAAAGCACAAGACACCTGTCTAGTGAAAAGAAGTTCATGATGGCACACTAGTGGAAAAAATAGCTTTTGATACTTATCAAATGCTTTGGTTGACTAATCAGCCCGAGCATTTGTGAAGATTTTAGTAAATAAAATTCACAAATGCTCGTATTGATTAGTCAACCGGAGCATTTGACATCAAATGCTCCGGTTGACTAATCAACACGAGCATTTGTAAATTTATGCTCCGGTTAATCGACGGAGCACTTGAATCATTGAGCGTTAGCTTTTTTTTCTTTGGTGAAATCTGCTCCCCTGCTAATTTAATCAAATATTAATTAATCGACCCTATAGACATAGTTCAGTCCCTCCCTCTCTTATCAATTTTCGCTCTCTCACTCAGCCGTCCTCCATCGTCCCTCCCTCCCAAGTCGTTCGCTTCCTCCCCCACTCAGCCGTCCTCCGTCTATTTTGTAAAGGGCTCCGTCGTCGTCCTTCGCTTCCTCCCAAGTCAGTCCCTCGTAGTATCTCTCAAGTCAGTTCGTCTATTTGGTTAGGGTTTATCGCCAGTCTGCCGCAGTTCGAAGTCTGCCGCAAAGAGGTTTCATTCGCCAAAGTCTGGCCACGCACTGGAATTCGCTAACCCCTTTAGGCTCGAATTCGCTAGCGCAAGTCTGGCCACTCGAATCAGTCTGTCGCACTCGAATCATTCTGCCGCATACTCCTTCAGGTTCGAATTTGATGTTTCTTCAATTTCCCTAACTGCTTCAGGTGCTATTTCATCATAATTTCTAGGTTTTCCTGAATTACTCAAAATAATTCACCACAACTCTATTACTCTATCATATAGTAACAATGCAAGCCTTAATGCCAAAAGAATGACAATACTGCTCTTTCAGCATTATATGTGGGAGAATAATTTGGGTTAAACTTTATTTTGATATTAATTTGTTTAATGAGCTGAATATTGGATGGAATAAATAATTTAAGATTTTTTAGAGTAATTTCTTACTTTTTTGGTGGTGTCATGGGTTGTTGAATTAGTAACTTGCCCTAGTTAGGTTTGGAATTGGCAGTATGTGTTTAGGTTAATTTATAATTCAATTTTGTAATTGTGGAAGATACCCTTAACATTTTTGGTACAATAGTTTAGTTCTCTATATTTCCATTGCGACTTTAAATTCAGCCAACAAAGCACATAGAGAGTTTAGACATTGGAAATAAGGTTGAACTATGATTGGTTTTCGTCTATCTTGGATGAACTGAGTCGAGAAGTACTCGTGTTTGTCAAACCAGCCACTGAGAAAGCAAAGACACTATGAAGTATGAACTATCCAGCTTTGTGAAATTAAGTCAAAGATATCATATAGTTTGCCAATTGTGAAAACTGATTGCGACATCTAAATTCTCTGCTAGTTATTGTAAAGGGGAATCACTTGGAATCATCATAAGTAAATATGTCCATTTTAATTGGAAAGCAGGAGTGATGATTGTCCTCCTTCTCATGTGATGATTGTTTTTTTTACCTTTTAGTTGTTTTGGCGTTGCTTGAATTACGTAAGTACATATTCAAGAATAAGATCTTTATGTCCCTTAAAAAAAAGAATAAGATATTTATGTAACTAAGTTTTATCAAAGGAAGTTATTAGTGGAACTAAGAAAGGAAGTTATTAGTAGGGGATGAATTACTACTTCCTTAGTCTTCTGAAGTCGTTTCTAATATTAATTTTCTCTTTTTGGTTACAACGCTCAGGGTGCCTACATATCTTACACCCTGTGTACTTGCTTCCTCTTTCGGTCTCCCACAGGTTAGTTGTGGTCCCTCTTACTCTTATGTAAAATTATTTAGCATCTTTGTTCAAATGATTTACTTGTATGTTAATTTTAAATCATTACGAATGCTTTAAGAATCAAGGACTGAACTTTATTCAAAAGTTTGTTTTTGTTATGCACAAATTAAAGTATCATCATAACCATATACCTAGATACCCCATCCAAGACTTATTCATTAGGAGTAAGTCTTGGATAGTCCCCGTTTTGGGACTATTCTTGGACGTTTGATCTCACTTAGGTGGTAAATGTATGTTTTCTTTTCGTTTCTATGGAAAATCACGACTACTCATTTCCCTAATTCGTTCTCTGGGTGCATATGTAGATAAGTAATTACCTACATTGTGTACTTGGAGAACTATAGGGAAATGCTGCCGGATTTTCCATAGAATCGAGAAGCTGACATACATTTACTAGTGGGATTAGACGTCCAAGGATGGGTTAGGTTGGAGTGATAAGGACCTTTGACAGACATGCATATATTCATGCTATAAATCTTCTTTTAAATTTGTATGTTTAATGATTAAATGATTGACAATGTGTTATTATATGTGTTTAATTAGTCGTTAGAGGTTTGTTTGGATGGCGAGAGATCGTTCGTGGATGTATGGTAACATTGATTCGTCGAAATTTGTGGATGGGGTACTGGAATTCTGTGATTCTGCCTTAAAACATCAAGCTAGGATGGGGGAATTGGGATTTTATTGTCCTTGTGTCAAGTGTAGCAATGTGTTCAAAGTCAATGGTATTGAGTTGCTTAGGGAGCATGTACTTCGTAATGGGTTTAGGCCTGAATACCATGTGTGGATTTGGCATGGTGAGGAGGGAGTGTATGAAGGGAATTCTTGTGCAAATGATGTCCATGAGCAAGAAGATGTCACTCATGCATTTGAGGAAATGGAGTATGATAATGAGGACGAGACTGACGAAGATGACAATGATCATGTGGATGAGATGATGGATGGTGTCGAGAATGATTTAGGACAAGATTCTCGTGTTTTAGAGTTTTTGACAGAGGCAGCTCAAAAGCCACTTTATCCTGGTTGTAAAAAATTTACCAAACTTTCTGCCGTGTTGACACTTTTCAATATTAAGTCAAAGGGAAATTGGACCGATATTAGTTTTACTTCCCTGTTAGAAGTGTTAAGTGAGATGCTTCCTGATGACAATAATGAACTTCCAAAGTCGACCTATTATGCTAGAAAGCTCATGTGTCCCTTTGGCTTAGAGTACAAGAAGATACATGCTTGTCCAAATGTCTGCGTGTTATATAGGAATGAATATGATAATTTTGATGAGTGTCCACGGTGCGGGATGTCACGTTACAAGCGTAAAGGGGCCGGAGATACGGAAGGGCCCCCAGCTAAGGTGTTGTGGTATCTTCCAATAATACCTAGATTCAATCGGTTGTTTTCCATAAAAAAAGATGCAAAAAGTCTAAGGTGGCATGCAGACGG
Source organism: Beta corolliflora (assembly GCA_947648045.1). Lineage (NCBI taxonomy): Eukaryota > Viridiplantae > Streptophyta > Magnoliopsida > Caryophyllales > Amaranthaceae > Beta > Beta corolliflora. Next base: position 502,374 of record CANSZD010000876.1, on the reverse strand, counting down.
AAGGAAGAAAGATAGTTTGTTGAAGCATCCAGCAAATTCTCCTGAGTGGAAGAGTATTAATAGGTTCCATAAGACATTTGGGGATGAAGATCGTAATTTGAGGCTTAGGCTATGTACAAATGGGATGAATCCATTCGGAAGTATGAGCTCTTTGCATAGTTCTTGGCCTGTGCTTTTACTTATATATAACTTGCCTCCTTGGTTGTGCATGAAACGCAAGTACATGATGTTGTCGCTACTAATCTCGGGTCCTAAACAGCCCGGAAATGACATAGATGTCTATCTTGCACCACTTATCGATGATCTCAAAAAGCTATGGGATGAAGGGGTTTCTATGTTTGATGCTCATGCTAATGAGATGTTCACTTTGCGTGCAATGCTTTTCTGCACCATTAACGATTTTCCGGCGTACTGCAACTTATCCGAGTATAAGAATAGAGGTAAGAAAGCATGTACGATATGTATGGAAGACATGGAATCCACATTCATTCCTAATTGCAAACATGTTTACATGCCCCACCGAAAGTTCTTACGACCGACCACCCTTTTCGTAAGAAGAAAAAGGCATTTTATGGGTCTGTTGAAGAGGGTGTAGCTCGTAGACCATTGACTGGTAAAGAGGTTTATGAGCAAGTAAAGGGTGTTCAAACGATCTTTGGTAAAACAATGCAAGAGAAGAAAGGGTTATGGAAAAAGGAGTCTGTCTTTTGGACACTTCCCTACTAGAAAGATCTACAGGTTAGACATTGCCTCGACGTCATGCATATAGAAAAAAATGTATGCGATGCCATTCTTGCGACGCTTATGAATATTCCCGGTAAGACGATGGATAACAAGGCCTCACGATTGTACTTGGAAAAGAAAGGAGTTAGGCCAGAATTGTGGCCTCAGGACAAGAAAGGTAAGAAGAGGAAGAAATCTGAAAAAGAAACAAAGCTTGAGGAAGACAAGAAGGGGAAAAAATCCGAAGAAAAAAGAAATCTCGAGAAGGTTAAGGTTAAAAAGAACATGAAAAAAGTCGACAATAGGAATTATTTGCCTCCAGCTTGCTATACGTTGTCCAAGGAAGAAAAGCGGATTTTTTGTGAGTCTTTGTATGGCATTAAGGTTCCATCAGGGTACTCATCTAATATGAAAAGATTTGTATCTTTGAATGGCGAGTTGAAATTAGGGTTTATGAAATCTCATGATTGTCATGTTATGATGCAAGTATTTTTACCGATTGCTATTCGCGGGATTCTACCAAAACATGTGAGGTATGCTATTACTGAACTCTGCTCATTTTTCAATACGATATGTAGCAAAGTGCTTGATCCGACAAGACTTGATGCTCTTCAAGCTGATGTGGTAGAGACTCTTTGCAAGTTTGAAATGTATTTTCCACCTGCATTCTTTGACATAATGGTTCATCTTATCGTTCATCTAGTTCGTGAAATCAAGCTTTGTGGTCCAGTGTTTTTGAGGTGGTGTTATCCTTTTGAAAGACGAATGGGTACTTTACAAGATAAAGTGAGGAATCCTGCAAAACCGGAAGCTAGTATCATTCAAGGCACCGTGGGCGATGAAGTTGGTAATTTTATAGCCGAGTATTTGGCTAGTGCCGAACCTATCAGACTTCCTATATCTCGGCATGATGGAAGACTTGGAGGCCAGGGTACGATTGGCTTAAAATTAGTCACTCCTCCTAGGGATAGGCGCCTATAAGCACACTTATATGTGTTGCATCACATGGTAGAAGTGCATCCGTATTTGGATGAGCATATGAAGGTGCTACGGGCTGAAAATCCTTCCAAAGGGGATAGGGCATTGATACAGTTGCACAATAAGACGTTTATTGATTGGTTTCATGATCAAGTAATATGTCAACAACAAAATGGTGTATCCGAAACCATTAAGTGGTTAGCATTTGGTCCTCGTGGAAGTCACAACAAATATGAGGGGTATGATGTCAACGGATTTACATTTTGGACTGAATGTCAAGATCAAAAGTCATCATCAGTGCAAAATAGTGGTGTTTCTGTTTTGGCGTCATCTACATTTTATGCGACCGCTAAGGATCGGAATCTGATGGATGCCAAACTGTTATACTATGGGCGAATTCAAGAAATATGGGAGCTTAACTACTCTAGTTTCAAGATTGGTCTGTTCAGTTGCAAATGGATAGGTAATAATCGGCGTTTCGTAAGAAATGATGACCCTTGTGGATTCACTCTTGTAGACTTGGGTCATTTGTGTGAAAGTGACGAGCCATTTATACTTGCAATACATGCTAAGCAAGTATTCTATGTAAATGCACCCGCCGATCATAAGTGGTGTATTGTTGTACTGGGAAAAAGAAGTATCCTTGGCATTGGCGATGTTGATGATGAGGAAGAGTATGATGCTTTTGAGGATACCCCGCCTTTCATCAATCCCAAAATCGATGTAACACGCGATGCAGATGTCGACACAAATTATATGCATGTAGATCACATGGAAGAGATACTTGTCGACTCTTGAGAATGATATAAATGGATGAATTGGAACCCAAACGGGCTAAAACAACCTTAAAATGACCTTTACTTGCATAAAGTTGACGAGAACGATCAACTTTGACTTGCAATCATCCTAGTAATCCTAAAACAACATATTAGAGTAGATTATAAGCTAAAATTACATGCTGTGGTATATAAATGGATGAATTGGATCCAAAACGGGCTAAAACAGCTTTGAAATTGCCTTTCCTTGCCCAAAATTGACTAAAATGATCAAATTTGACTTGTAATCATCCTAGTAATCCTAAAACAACATATTAGAGTAGAATATAAGCAAAAATTACATGCTATGGTATATAAATGGATGAATTGGACCCAAAACGGGCTAAAACGGCATTGAAAGGACCTTTACTTGCACAAAGTTGACTTGAACTTCAAAAATGACTTGTAATCATCCTAATAATCGCAAAACACCATATTAGAGTAGATTATAAGTTAAAAATACATGATATGGTATGAAAAGGATATAATAAATGGCAAAACGACTCATAACGGACAAATTATGACATATATATTATTGTCTTTGTTCTTATTAGATTTACAACACACCAAAGGAGGAGCCCTTCACTATTGAGGAAATCAATGAAGTTCGAGACAAGTTTGCTTCCTTTCTTACCGATAGTTGTCTTTGAATTTGATATCTAGGTAGTTATGATGTAAACTCATACTTTGAATCTAGAATCGTATTTGTAATTCAATTCTACATTTATATAATATTATTTTAATTTGAAAGTTAATTAGTTGGATTATTGAATTTTTTGTGTGCAATTTGTTGGATATACTTTGGATGATTTTTGTATAGCACTGAGGAGGGCACGAGCTGGTGAAATGTATTTGTAACAGAGCTCTAGAAGTCATATTTGTATCAGCGCTAAATGCTCCAGTGAAGTTTGAAAACCGAAGCATTTAACTCACAAATGCTCCGGTTATATGCTTAAAAACCGGAGCATTTGATTATTTCTGAACATAAAAAAGGTCAAATGCTCCGGTTTTTAAAACAACCGGAGCATTTGAGAGCTTAAGTGCTTCGGTTGGCAACCGGAGCATTTGGGAATTGCCCAAATGCTCGTATGACGTTTGCTACGCGTGAAATACGGAGCATTTGATGGATTTTCAACCGGAGCAATTGATGCTTTTTCTACTAGTGGCAGCAAGTTAACTACAAATACCTACTGAGGTAGAGAAAGCCTCAAAGTCTAGAAACACCACTGGTATTTGGCACAAAAGACTGGGGCATGCTCCAATTGAGAGAATAGGAAAGATTGAAGGTCTAAAAGGGTTTAACTTGCACAAAGTTGAAGAATGTCTAACCTGTCCAGTTGCTAAATTCACAAAACTACCATTCAAGGCTAGCACACACAGAGCCAAGGAAGCATTTGAGCTGATACATATTGACACCTAGGGTCCATACAAAGTTCAAACCAGAGAAGGATACAAATACTTTCTCACCATTGTGGATGACTTCAGCAGAGTTACATGGGTGCACTTGTTAAAGGCAAAAAATGATGCTTATGATGCTCTTGTGTGAAGTTTGTCAACATGACTGAGACACAACACAACAAGAAAGTGAGTAGACTTAGATCAGACAATGCATTGGAGTTTAAGGAAGATCAGTCCAGAGTTTTCCTTGAAAAATATGACATCAAGCATGAAACAACATGTGTGGACAGACCACAACAGAACGGGAGAGCTGAAAGAAAGCATAGAAATTTGCTTGAGATGGGAAGGGCTCTCAGATTTCAATGTGGCCTACCTCTTAAGTTTTGGGGGGACTGTATTCTCACAGCAGTACACATTAGCAACGGGCTACCTACTCAGGTACATAATAATCTGTCTCCTTATGAAGTTCTTTATAACCATAAACCTGATTATACTTCTTTGAAAGTGTTTGGATGTTTATCTATTGCTGTAAATCCTGAAAGAAAAACTGATAAGTTTAAACCCAAAGGGGTCCCATGTGTGTTTCTAGGTTATCCTAGTAACAAAAGAGGATACAGGTTACTTAATTTGCTTAACAATGTAGTCTTTGTAAGTAGAGATGTCAAGTTCTTTGAACATGTATTTCCATATAAGGTGTTTAAACCTAAATCTGATGAAGCAAACACACCTTTGAGTGTGAACATGTATGATGACTGTGATGAATGGCTAGCATGTGAAGGTGATATTATGAGAGAGGAGGACCAGCCTCCAGTTGAAGCTAGTCCTGCAGTGGAAAACATCCCCACTCAAATTACTGATGGTGGTGTTGCTCCTGTGAGACACTCAACTAGAGTGCACAAAACTCCTGTCTGGCATGATGATTATTTCACAAGAAATGTGATGAAGCATGATCAACCCAATGTGATTCAATCTGATGTTACAACTGAGATTAATCCTGACTTTGCTCGCTTTATGAGTCAAGCTATGGAAGTAACGAAACCTAGGCACTTCAGGGATGCTATATGTCAAGATCAGTGGGTAGCTCCAATGAATGAGGAACTCCATGCTCTTGAAATCAATAACACTTGGGATATCACCACTCTACCACCCAAGAAAAAATCAATTGGGTGCAAATGGTTATACAAAACAAAGTATAATCCAAATGGAAGTATATAAAGAAACAAAGCTAGGCTTGTCATTTTGGGAAACATGCAAAGATATGGGGTAGACTATGCAGAGACATTTGCCCCTGTGGCAAAAATGGCCACTGTCAGATCCTTTTTAGCTGTAGCTTCAATGCAAGATTGGATAGTTCATCAGATGGATGTCAAGAATGCATTCTTGCATGGAGATCTACAAGAGACAGTGTACATGAAACTACCACCTGGGTATTTAGGCCTAGGATACAGAATGAAAACCTTAGGAAAGGGGGAGTCTTGTCCTGAAGGTGATAACACACTAGTTTGCAAACTTAACAAATCTCTCTATGGGCTTAAACAATCCCGGCCCCTAGACAGTGGTTTGCTAAACTTAGTGATGTTTTGAAGCAACTGTCCTTTAAACAGTCCAAGAGTGACTACTCTCTTTTCACTAAGCTAGAAGGGACTTCCTTTGTTGCTATTCTGGTATATGTTGATGATTTACTTATTGCTGGCAATGATATGCATCAAATTAACACAACCAAACACTCTTTGTCTCATCAATTTCATATGAAAGACCTAGGAAAGTTAAGGTACTTTCTAGGCATTGAAGTTGATAGAAATTCTGCTGGTATTTTTCTTTCTCAAAAAAAATACCTAACTGATTTGCTTCATCAATACAAAATGCAGCACTACAGGCCCTTGAAGCTTCCTATGGCATCTCATGTTAAGCTAACTGCAGACACTGGTGATCTACTACCTGATCCCTCAAGCTATCAACAGCTCATTGGTAAACTCATTTACCTCACTCTCACAAGGCCAGACAAAGCATTCCCTATTCATGTGCTAAGTCAATTCATGCAGAAGCCTACTACTGCTCATTTCCAAGCTGCAAAAAGGGTGCTCAAATACCTTTCCCACTCTCCTAGTCAAGGAATTCTTCTTGCCTCTTCTTCTGGAGCCAAGCTCACTGCCTACTGTGACAGTGACTAGGCTGGCTGTCCAGTAACCAGGAGGTCTACATCAGGCTTTTGTGTTCTTCTAGGTGACTTACCAATCTCATGGAAAAGCAAAAGGCAATCAGTAGTTGCCAGATCTAGTGCAGAGGCAGAGTATAGGTCCATGGCCCTTACTGTTTGTGAAGTAATGTGGTTAAAACAACTTCTCAAGGATCTAGGTCTCACTCATCTCACCTCTATTCCTCTCTTCTGTGATAATCAAGCTGCTTTGGCTATCTCTGCTAATCTTGTTCATCATGAAAAAACAAAACATGTTGATATTGATTGTCACTTCATCTTAGACAAAGCTCAAGAAGGGCTCATTCAACCTACCTATGTTCCATCATCAAAGCAATTAGCAGATGTCTTTACCAAGCAACTCACTGTGGCTCAGCACAATCTCCTACTATCCAAGCTGGGAGTGACTTTATCTCCACTCTCAGCTTGAGGGGGGAGTGTTGAAGGAAGGAATGCATATCAGGACAAAAAGGATACTAATGTAATAAAGTAGAAAACTTGTTGTTGTTTGTTAGGTACCTAGGATCATGTGCCTATCATTAGTAATCATGTGCCTCAGTAGAATATCATGTAAAAGATGCTTTTAGGGTAATGTCGGCTCAGATATATAAGCCACTTTTGTAAGCAGAATATTCAAGAGAGAATGAATGACAAAATGGTTGTTGCTTTCCTTAGAGCATGCAGGTAAACAGTGACAATGAAATCAGCTCACTCAAGGCAAGAATGTCTTCAGTGGGAGCTCTCTTGATTAGCTCATCTTTCAGCTCATGCACATACAACATATTTATAGTTGTATCCTAGTTTTTGGATTTCTCTACATACACTTGTCTGATATTACTTATTTCTAATCACATGTCTTTGATTTTTTACAAGATATTTCTAGATACATCATCAATTGATTTTTCTACTTAATGCAAGATTTTTCTAGACTACATACACTATGTTTTTCATTACACATCTAGATTTTAATCTATAAGGCGTGGAATCATGGTGGATGCACAATGCAAGTTCTGTAGAGAAGATGTCGAGACTCCATAACATCTTGTCCGCGAGTGTAGTATCAGCCAGAGAATCTGGAGTGCGACAACTTTGGGTCTTAGAACGGAACAAGCTCGTGATATCCCTCTTCACGTACCTCTAGGTTCATAACTTTTTCTATATTTTTTCACTTGTGCAAGTACAACAGGTGCGATGCATGAAAAGACAGTTCTATTTCATGAGTACTCTCTAGGCTATTTGGTGTCACATGCATAACATCATTTTCAGGTCAGTCATTCGGAATCCACACCAGGTTGTAGAGTTAATTAACGAAAATAGCAAAAGGGTTGTTTGAAAGATGATGTTTGGAACTCTCCTGATCTCAACCTAAAGTTAGCTATCAGAAAACAAAAATACTTGCGCTGGTGCATGGTCAACCTTGGTCTGGTGTAGCCATCTTCAAGGTGGACGATGCTCAGATAAAATCTAAACGGGATGGTTAATGGAAGGCAGCTATAGCTTGGAACATGTGGTGGAATCATCAAACCTTTGACGGAGCTCAACCAGTTTTTGCGGACGACCCAACCCACATAGAGTTAAAGGCCATTCATCAAGGACTTCAGGAGGCAACAATCAGGTCTCAAAATGTAGTCATACTCACAGATTCCTCGGCAGCTGTTCAAACACCTCAACATCTGCAGCAAGCACATGTCCTATACCAGAGCCTTGCGAGGATTATCACTCAACATGCAACTGAACTCTAATATGTTGTAAAAGCAAAAGTCAATAGACATGTTGGCGCTGTTTGGCAATACTAGCTGAAAATAAACTGAAACAGATAAGTTAACTGAAACTGATAAGATAAAACTGAAACTGATAAGGTGCTGGAACTGATAAAGTAGCTTATTAGTTTAACTGTTTGGCAAAATTTATTGCTTAAGCTGATAAATTATTTTGGCAAAATTAGTTGTTATCAAAATTGTAAAAAGATTTTTTAAAATTTCAATCACCTGATTTTGAAAAGGTATCATTTAAGGTAACTAAAATGCTTCCCCAAACAAAACCGTTGTAAAGAAAGAAGCCCATGTCTTAGCAACTAGTGCTAGGGCTGGACTTGTTGCTAAGACATGGACTCTAATTTTTCTTAGCTACTTTACCCATTGTCAAAAAAAAGCATAAGAAGAAAACTTCTCCCGTCAAAAAAAAAAAAAAAAAAAGCATAAGAAATAGTGCTGAGGAAGTTGCATTGTTGTCCTTTTTTTAGAATCTTGGTTCTTCATAGACAATGCATATTTTGGATGTGAAACATCTATTTGGATATTTTAGCTCATGGGCCGGATATGTAAGCAAAATTCTGCTTCAGTTGGGCTTCAAGTTCAGAATAATACACCACCTTTAGTATAGTTCATGTTTAGTATTTATTCTTTGTTTGTATAGCAGGTGCTCTTCATTTAAGTAGAATATTGATTTCTTTTTAGAATTTTGTCCACTATTATTTTTTCATTCCAGCATTTTGGGTCAAGTTCAGGTCATTATTGTTCGGGTCAAGTTCAGGTAGATTTAGTTCTGGTTGTGCTGGAGTCTAGCTAATATCGTGTCGGCCTCGGGTCAATTTCAGTTCAGGTAGACTTATCTTCATGTGCGGGTCGTATTCGGGTCTGATTAATTACGAGGTCGGGTCAAGTTGATTCATTTCGGGTTTCAGGCCTAGTTTGGACCATTATTTTTGGATTAAAATGGATCTCGGATATGGTATTTTGGATCGGGTAACAGGGTACGGGTCAATTTTGCCAGCTCTTATCTTACTCTCTCCACCCACTTTTATCCCTCGTGAATTGTGATATTATATAATATATGGAGACTTTATTTTCCCTGTGTTATAATTTCCAGTTTACTCTTTTTTTCTTAGCGGAACTTCTTTGTTGCTTCTCCCACTGTCCACAAAATTTATCTTACTCTCTCCACCTAACCCCCCTCCCCCGGGGAGTTGTGATCTATGGCGATTCTACTTTTCTTGTGAAAATTACAACTTCCATTTTACTATCGTTTCCCTAGGGGAACTTCCATCATCTGTAGAATGTTAAAACTTACCGACCTAATTGAAGGACAGTCAATTGTCAATCTTCAAACTTAGTAACTAGTCTTTGGATCTAACTTAGTACCTAGTCTTTGTAACATTTGCAAATTGTTCATCCCATTAGATAGCCTCCCAATTGAACACGTTTGCTACTATTCTTCAGCCATTCAGTATTTTCATATGTTCGTGTTCGTAGTTTTTCGTGTCGATATATCTATTGTTTTAGCTGTAAGGCTGTCTATTGTAGAATTACCATTTAACTTTTGGAAGTAAGAGACGTGTGAGGAAATATTTTTATTTTATTGGTGTTAGACAAAACTTTTATTAATGATCATGTAATAAATAAGATATGTTCAGATAAGATAAGATAAGTTCAGATTAGTAAATATAAGTTGGATAAATGAACCCTAATTTTAATAAAATATTTTTTTACTATCTTTATTTATAATTAATACGTTACCCATCTTACTCTTATTGGTTTTTGGAGTACGATTTATTTTATTTCTTTTAGTAAAAGATCCTTATAGTAAGCCACAAAAACATTACAGGGACGAGATTGGATTTCATGCTATGTGTACTATCCTGATATCACATGAATTTACCAATCAATATAGTTGACATCTACCTTCCAGGATCCTCTCTCAGATTTTCTAAATATTTGTAGCATTTTGATTGTAAGTTATGTGCGTCATGTTAGATTCTTCAATATGTACATTCAAAGATTATATTTTTATATTCTATTAATTAATACATAATTAAAGATAAACTCCCTTGGTTTTATATAAATCAAGTCAAAATATAAATTCCCTTGGTTTTACATATCTGTGAAATATAAACTCCCGTGGTTTTACATATCTGTGAACTATTGTGATTTAAATGAAGTTTTTCATATCTGTGAAATATTATTTCAAAACTGGTTTTTTTTGGTGGGTAGTTGGTAACGCGACCCATGATCTAACCCTAAAAATTTTGGGTAATCGGTCGGGTACTAGATTTTACCGATCGAAGTAATAGGATACTAAAAAGGTTAATATAGATCTTTTTCAATCTTCAAGAGTATAAATTCCTTCCAATCAAAAGTCCATACTCTCTACCAACTCGCCAAGTGAAAGCTAACTAATTAATTATATATTAATTATCCTTTAGATAATTATATATTAATTATCTTTCATAGCTCTAATTTTTTTAATTAATTTATAATCAGAGATATGATCATTAAATTTAATAATTTCCTACGTGATGATAACAAAATCATGGTATATATCATATATATATACATATATACATATATACATACATATATACATACATATATATACATATATACATACATATATATACATGTATACATATATATATATATATATATATATATATACATATATATATATACATATATACATATATATATATATACATATATATATATACATATATACATATATACACACACACACACACACACACACACACACACACACATATATATATATATATATATATATATATATATATATATATATATATATATATATATATATATATATATATATATATATATATATATATATATATATATATAAGTTTATTATAATCAAAGGTAATTTTGTAGAACATACTTTTTATATACTAATTTTTGCGAGAAACAACCTTTTATAATTTTTCCGACAACTTACACCTTAAGATTTATTTTTTTTGCGAGAAACAACCTTACCCTAGCTATTTTGGCATAACTGATTTTTGGTATTGACCCACTTAAATCCCTCATGTGCTTTACACATCGGATTTTTATACTCTTTTGAGGAGTAACTGAAGGGATAGGAAAAGGAAAAATTTGACGCACATATGACCTTTATAGAAAAAGTGGTATAAATAACCCGAAAATTTATGGGTCAACACCAGAAATCGATGGGTCAACGTATGAAATACGGTAAAGTTATATCTTGCAAAAAAAATAAAATTTTAAGGTCTTAAGTTGCTAGAAAAATTAAAAAACATGTTTGTTGCAAAAAGTGGTATGTAAAAGGTTAGTTCTGACAAATTATTCGAAAGCAAATCATAATACTTCATCTGTTTTTTTAAATGACCCATTCTTTAAACACACTTGTCGAGACACTAATTTGAACCTTAATATATCTAATTGTCACTAAGCAAAAATTATAAAAAGTTGATATTTTGAAAATATACATTGAGATGAATCTAACAAGATCCCGCATGACTATTTTTTTTCCTTAAATACAAATCGTAAGCGATAGTCAAAATCATGTATGTGAAGTGTCAAAGTGAAAATGAATCATTAAAAAAAACGGAGGAAATATGATAATATACACTCAATCAACGAGCGAATAGAAGATGATATTATAAAACAATCCGTCTTGTGTGGACCCGGTTCACATTAAAAATAGTGTGGACCAGGCCTAGACACGTGCCCCACAACAAACTAGTCACTCCCGCTTTCCAAAATCCGCGCGATTTTCTCTCTCTTCAATAAGATTCTCTCGCCCTAAAATTTTAACAAAAACAGTTGTTCAGAACAAACATACACTCTATCATTTTAAAATACACTATATCATGTCAAAATACACTATCATGTCAAACACTATAACGATCGATTATGATAATTTTGTGTAATATACAAATGAACTACACTATAACATTTCAAAATATACTATATCATGTCAAAACACACTATATCATGCAACACTATCATGTCAAAAAACACAAAGAAACACTTATCATGTCAAAATACACTATATCATTTCAAAATATACTATATCATGTCAATATACACTATAACATGCAACACTATCATGCCAAAAAAACTTCAAAAAACACTATCATTTTAAAATACACTATATCATTTTAAAATACACTATATTATTTCAAAAATACACTATCAGGATAGTGAAGTTATCAGAGGAGAGAGAAGTTATCAGGAGAGAGAAAAGAGCGGAAGACTGAACGCGACAAAAGCGGAATGTTGTAATCATTAAAACTCACGTGAGATGGATAAGGTGCACACTAAGTTAGTGTGCACCGGGTTCATATTAGTTTTTTTAATTATAAAATTGAAGCATTCAAAACCAAGATGGCAGTGTTGTCACGTTCATGCTTTGATGTTTCTAAGATTCTATCTGATTATAACGAGATTTTCAAACATAGTACATCGTACATACAAAGATGTCGCTCCTCCTCTATTAATACCCATTAAAAAGCAAGGAGTTGCCTTACTATTCCTTAGTAATAGTGACGTGACGGTTCTGCCCTCCAGTGTTCACAAAATTACCTACATGCCATCCATTTGCCACGTTCTTTCTTTTCCTCCCGTTTTTCCTCTGAACCCTCCATCTTCATTCTTCATCCTCCTCAATCCTCCTTAACCTAGATAATTCCCCTTCATTTTCAACCAATGCCTCCTACTCTACTCTCCATTCCCACTTTCTCAACCTTCTTCGTCTCTCTCCTCACCATTCTTTCTCTCTCTTCTTTTTCGTTTTAGGCTTTGGTGCAAGAACAATTCAAGCGGTGGGACTAGGAGCCATGAAATCAGTGAGCAAATGAAGATCTTCGAATGAAGCAATTGATCTTCGACCAGCGCCTCCTAATGTCCCTGTTTAGACGTTCGACAGTAAGACAGGTAACAGTGAATTTAGTGTTCTTGTCTATTTTTGCAATTGATCAAGAAATTCCCTTTTCCCTGCTTTCATATTCAAAATCAAGAATTTTTCATCTTTTTTAAACTTTTGGAATTGATCTGCTATTTTGCAATTGTTGCTCTCTGCATTTCTGCTCTTGTTGAGTACTTGCACTTACTATATAGCATTTTACTTGAACCCATTTCATAATCGACCATGAAATTGAAGAATTTGGAGCAAAGTTAGCATCTTTTGTTCTTCAAAAATCATGACGGAGTACAGAAATTCAAGTTTTATTGTGAGGTAGATGTGCAATCTCAGTTGCAATTGAGTTTTGGCAGTCTGCTATATTCTACAAGTTTTCCTCTTTTCAGTTTCAGACCTACCCTTCTTCTCTAACAATATCAGGTATCTTTCCTTTTCCTTTGATTTTATGAGTTTGCATATTTCTTCTACTTCTGCTTTATAAGGGATTTGTAATGGGCGCTTGAGCAAGTGGCCTAATTAACTGGAGATTTGTAGAGGTATATTTTATTCAGTCTAATGTTTCCTACTTGCTTTAGTTGCTTATATCTAACTTTGTTTCAGTTCTTGCTGAATTTCAGCGTGAAGATCAAGTCTCTGTCTCCACAAAAGTGAGTATTTCCCCATTCTAAGATCTTGAGTCTCAAAAAGTTATTCATATGATATGACATAAATGATGCACCATTATGGAACTGCCGGTATAGATTCATTTGATAATTTGTCTAACTTAGCTTTGATGCCCACCTTCATCTATTTTACGTAAATGTCGTAGTTTCGCTGAACTTAGATTTCCCATGTAATTTGTCTAACCCATTAAAAAGCAAGGAGTTGCCTTACTATTCCTTAGTAATAGTGACGTGACAGTTCTGCCCTCCAGTGTTCACAAAATTACCTACATGCCATCCATTTGCCACGTTCTTTCTTTTCCTCCCATTTTTCCTCTGAACCCTCCATCTTCATTCTTCGGCCCTGTTCTTTTGGACTTATTTTCAGCAAAAATAAGTAAAAATAAGTTCAGTTCAGTAAAAATAAGTTCAGTTCAGCAAAAATAAGTAAAAATAAGTTCAGTTCAGCAAAAATAAGTAAAAATAAGTTCGGTTCGGCAAAAATAAGTTCGGTTCGGCCAAAATAAGTTCGGTTCGGCAAAAATAAGTTCGGTTCGGCCAAAATAAGTTCGGTTCAAAGAAAAATAAGTTTAGTCTTGTCTAATGTTGCAATTATTATTTTTGTTTTCAATATTACTAATACTATTGTTATTATTATTATTGATATTATAATTATAATAACGATGAATTTGTATTTTTTTTATTTTTTATTTATTATTTATTATTTTATTTTATTAATTTATTATTTATTATTTATCATTTATTATTATTATTATTTATTATTATTATTATTATTATTATTAATTATTTATTATCTATTATTAATTATTATTATTATTATTATTATTATTATTATTATTATTATTTATTTTTATTAATTTATTATTTATTATTATTTATTATTATTATTATTATTATTATTATTATTATTATTATTTATTATTTATTATTTATTATTTATTATTTATTATTTATTATTTATTATTTATTATTTATTATTTATTATTTATTATTTATTATTTATTATTATTATTATTTATTATTATTCATTATTTATTATTTATTATTTATTATTTATTATTATTTATTATTAATTATTATTTATTTATTATTTATTTATTATTTATTATTTATTATTTATTATTTATTATTTATTATTTATTATCTATTATCTATTATTTATTTTTTATTATTTATTATTTATTATTTTTTATTATTTATTATTTATTATTTATTATTTATTATTATTATTTATTATTATTTTTTATTATTATTTATTATTATTATTATTTATTATTTATTATTTTTTATTATATATTATTATTATTATTTATTATTATTATTATTTTTTATTTTTTATTTTTTATTATTTATTATTATTATTATTATTATTATTTATTATTATTATTTATTATTTATTATTTATTATTTATTATTATTAATATTATTTTTTATGATTTATTATTTATTATTTATTATTATTATTATTATTATTTTTTATTATTTATTATTTATTATTATTTATTATTTATTATTTATTATTTATTATTATTTATTATTATTATTTATTATTATTTATTATTATTATTTATTATTATTTTTTTTTTTATTATTATTATTTATTATTTTTTATTATTAATATTATTTTTTATTATTTTTTATTTATTATTTATTATTTGTTATTTATTATTTATTATTTATTATTATTATTTATTATTTGTTATTTATTATTATTATTATTATTTATTATTATTTTTATTATTATTTATTATTAATTATTATAAAATAATAATAATAAGTATTGATAATATTATGTTAATATTTATTGATTATTATAATAATAAGTATTGATAATATTATGTTAATACGAGTTTAGTTTAGCAAAAATAAGTTCGGTTCAAAAAAAATAAGTTCGGTTCGGCCAAAATAAGTTCAGTTCAGCAAAAATAAGTTCAGTTCAGCCAAAATAAGTTCAGTTCAGCAAAAATAAGTAAAAATAAGTTCAGTTCAGCAGAAATAAGTAAAAATAAGTTCAGTTCAAAAAAATAAGTTCGGTTCGAGAAAAATAAAATAAGTTCAGTTCAGTTCAGCCAAAATAAGTTCAAAAGAACAGGGCCTTCATCCTCCTCAATCCTCCTTAACCTAGATAATTCCCCTTCATTTTCAAACAATGCCTCCTACTCTACTCTTCATTCCCACTTTCCCAACCTTCTTCGTCTCTCTCCTCACCATTTTTTCTCTCTTCTTTTCGTTTTAGGCTTTGGTGCAAGAACAATTCAAGCGGTGGGACTAGGAGCCATGAAATCAGTGAGCAAATGAAGATCTTCGAATGAAGCAATTGATCTTCGACCAGCGCCTCCTAATGTCCCTGTTCAGACGTTCGACAGTAAGACAGGTAACAGTGAATTTAGTGTTCTTGTCTATTTTTGCAATTGATCAAGAAATTCCCTTTTCCTCGCTTTCATATTCAAAATCAAGAATTTTTCATCTTTTTTAAACTTTTGGAATTGATCCGCTATTTTGCAATTGTTGCTCTCTCGCATTTCTCGCTCTTGTTGAGTACTTGCACTTACTATATAGCATTTTACTTGAACCCATTTCATAATCGACCATGAAATTGAAGAATTTGGAGCAAAGTTAGCACCTTTTGTTCTTCAAAAATCATGACGGGTACGTAAATTCAAGTTTTATTGTGAGGTAGGTGTGCAATCTCGCTGCAATTGAGTTTTGGGCGATGCCTTATATTCTACAAGTTTTCCTCTTTTCGGTTTCGGACCTACCCTTCTTCTCTAACAATATCGGGTATCTTTCCTTTTCCTTTGATTTTATGAGTTTGCATATTTCTTCTACTTCTGCTTTATAAGGGATTTGTAATGGGCGCTTGAGCAAGTGGCCTAATTAACTGGAGATTTGTAGAGGTATATTTTATTCAGTCTAATGTTTCCTACTTGCTTTAGTTGCTTATATCTAACTTTGTTTCAGTTCTTGCTGAATTTCAGTGTGAAGATCATGTCTTTGTCTCCACAAAAGTGAGTATTTCCCCATTCTAAGATCTTGAGCCTCAAAAAGTTATTCATATGATATGATATAAATGATGCACCATTATGGAACCTATGGTATAGATTCATTTGATAATTTGTCTAACTTAGCTTTGATGCCCACCTTCATCTATTTTACGTAAATGTCGTAGTTTCGCTGAACTTAGATTTCCCATATAATAGCAAGTCAAGCTGACTTATTGGCTTCTCAGATTATCAATGTTGTGCGTTCGTTACATATTACAATCTTGTCCGATAATTTGATTGACATATCTTTACTGATCTACAAACAAAATATTGGCTGATACTTGAGAGATTAGTTGATACACTTATATTTTAGCTTGCCACTCATATTTTCATATTTTTTGAGTTTCAAAGGGCTTGTTAGGAAGCAATCGATATGAAGCTATAATGTTTATTTCAACTGCGAGCCTTACGTATGTAATTTCCTATTGACGATTGTTGTTTTTTGCTCTCTTTCTTTGGGACCTCTTGTTTCTAGATAACCAGATAGTGGGGAGAAACTTCGGAAGTAAATCATAAAAATGAATTTTGAGCTTGAAAAACTGACCTCACTTGAGGACCAATCAGGTCCTTGAATTGGATGAAATTACTGATGCATTACGGAGGTCGTTACATATATAGAACTTTTATGTAAGGAAAGTTCCCTCTTGTTCATTTCAGGTATACTTTGATGTGAAATGTAATTACCATAGCATATGGTCAGTTGGTCACAAGAGGTACATGCCTTTTTACTATTTAAGGATATATGGGGCAACTGGCTTGTTTGCCTTTTTTTTGTAAATGAAGATGTAAATTTTTGGTTGGAAATAACTCCGGAATATGTGGTATCCTACTACTCTTCATTTAGTCTATTTTTCATAATTATTACATCTTTGGTAAACCTTATTGATCCATTAGTTACAACGGAATTTGTCCTACAATTGTAGGTTTTGGTAAAAAAACAATAAGCAGGTATTTAGGATCTGACCCGCAATTTTCTTCTAACTATTTTGGTTGAATAACGCAAGAGCTACAATTAGGTTGTACAAAAGAATATCAAAATAAAAACAAAGAGTCGAGTTTGGAGAGAAGAGTAGATTTGTTTGACCTTATTTCTTATTACATAAATATGATTCCATTCTTTCCTTTCCACTCGCTCTCTATTTTTAGGAAAGAATGGAATCAATGCAAAATAAAAAACGGAAAAATGACTCTTCCACTGATCAACTGTATAGATTTACTCTAAAGATTCCTCACTCACCATCCTATCATTGCTTAGGCAAACTCAAGTTGGGTAGTTAGGCCTATATTATGCCTAGGTTTAATTACTCATATTTGGTAAAAAAAAAAAAAGAGAAGGAAGTAAAACTAAGTTAAAGTGAATGCCTGAAATCATGAGAGAGAATATTCTTGTAATTCGATTGCAATTTGTGTGATATCTAGCAAATTAGCTTAATTGGGTGAAATATATCGTATTGATTTGTTTGTAACTATATGGCTACTAATATGTTCTTTTTTTTCTTTCTTCTCATGTTTTTTACTTAGAGATGCAAGGTTTATCAAGCTATGTTACACGTCAATATACAAATTAGGAATAATAATGATTATGATCATAATGATGATGACAATAATAATACTAACAATAATAATAATAATTGCTAGAAAGAGAAAGAAAAGGTGAAAAGGTTAATTCACAAATACCTAAGAGAATAGTGGAATGGAGAGAGGTGGAGGAATCAAGATGGGGTAATGATAAAGGGGAGAGGGAAAGAATATGAGGGTCAAGATGAGAGAAAGAGGAAGGAGGAAGAGATAGTCATAACTTAGACTATAAGAAAGAGATAAAGAACACTATTACATCATCTCCTAAAACTTGCAAAAAATATATTGGTTGGAAAGGAGGAGGGATACAGTAGGTGAGAATTTTTAAATTTACAAAGCTATATAATTAAATAAGCGTAATACGTAGAGTGAAAAAGGAGCAAGCAGTTGGTTGAGAGAAACTAAATAAGATCAAGACACGAGAGAGTGTAGGAAAGAGGATGCAGGAGTGAAGATGAGGAATTGAGATAAGAGGGCGGAAGGGATGGAGAGCCTAAGGAGACTAATCTTAAAGTGTAATTGAGAATGAGATAAAGAACACTTCTAAGAGATTTTAAAAATTCAAAAAATCATAAAAGACGAGAGAGAATGAAAAAAAGAGAATGGGAAAGAGAGGGGGAGAAAGTAGTAATTGACTTTATATAATTTACAAAAACATAACAATCGGAGAGAGGAGAAAACAAATAGAGAGGAGCACTTTCAAAAGATCTTATATATTCGCGAAACAACAAAAGGAGTGAGAGATTGACAAATAGCACGAGGGATAGAGATAGAGGGATGGGAGTAGGGACGTAGGTTTGATCTAGAGTTAGGTTTATGCCTTTGATAGTGTGATGTATGTATATCAATGAACACCCACATATATTTAATAATTTATCTCAGTACAAGATGAAAGGTCCTTTTCCTTGTAGTTCCAAATGTCACTTCCCTCACTAACTTATCCTTTTGCTGGATGCTATTAAGACTATTTAGCGAATTGTTCTTTGAGAAAAAAAAGTAGTTTTGTGAATTTGGTTTTGAATAGGCTCCATTATCCTCCACCTTGATCATGTATTAACAATAGTTAATTGTCCACACTAAATTTTATCTCCTAAATAAACCAATGAATATGAAGTCTTAATTAAATCTTACTTTTCAACCCGACTTTTAATTAGTGGCCCGCACCAAACTAAGCACTTGAAACTTTTTATGGAAAAATATCATTATTAACTTTTTATGATAGCCGTTGATAATTGCCAGCTCTATTCACGACCTCAAGTTCAAGGGTTCAGATCCTAGGAAGTGAAAGACACTGAGAGGAGGATTTCCTTTATAATCCCCCCTTCTAAGTGCTTGGGCCTCTGGGTAGGGCTTGTGTGAAAGTCGCCTATAGGTTATTCATTTTATCAATCTAAAAGAAATGATTAGAATTATATATTATTCACAAGGGTTTATTTATCCTAAACAAGTTCAATTATCATTTGAGTTCTTTTTTTTTTGTAATAATTGTAAATCAATAATATATGCTAAGCAGGTTTGCTCCCATGGGGGACCATTCACATTTATGTTATGCAAGTGACTTAACTTATGTCCTTAACTACCAGGTGTAGGTGCATTTGTTTTCCCTTACCTGATTACGTTTAAGCTTAATTCGAATATTGCAAATATAATTGTCTAATGATAATAATAATGAATTTACTAAAATAGTTACACCAATGAGTTAATTCCCCAGTATTTTCCACCTTGGGGTTAGGCGCGCATCGCGCGTCGAACAACAACTAGTCACCAAAAAGAAAAGAAAAAAGATGGCGCGCCAATGACCATTCTGTAGGATTTTTGTTGACTTAATAGAAGTGTTGTTTTTATATTTGTAGTACTCTAACAATAAGAAGCGTAACAAGGTGAGATATTAGTGTTGATAAGGAGGGAGATTAGTATATGAGAAAAAACTGGTATTCAAAAAACTTGGATTTCTTCACATTCCATCAAATAGTGTAATGATCTATCTATAGAGGAAAGATGTCGGTTTCTTTCTAGCAATATCCATTTAGTAATCTACTCATGCTTAGGATTACTCTAGATACATCTCTCTTTTCCTTATATTTGCTTCTTAGCTTAGACTTTCTAGGTATTTCTATCCTAGATTTTTCTAGCTACTTTAATGACATATATTACACGATTTTTTTTTTATTATTCTAATACTGTTGGGTTGTTAGATATTATTTTCATTTTCCTTATTTATTTTATTCCTCCTTTGTTATTTTAGGAAGGTTGTTAGAGTTGTTGTTGTTGATAAGTGGTATATATGTCTTTCTTTGTAATAATATTGACTTGACTTTCTAAATCCGAAATAGAAAATTTCTCTCTCTTACTTTCCTTTCTCTCTCTTCTCTCACTCTCATTTACATTCTGTTCATGGTATCGGAGCTTCCAGGTTATGGAATGCTTGTTTTCGACTGATTTCCGCTGAATTATCTTCCTTCCTTCTTGAAATCGTTCTGATTTCTCTTGAATCGAAACATTCTGCGATTTTTTTTGCTTCGATTTTGAAGATTTTTCTCGTTTTTTTTTTCTGAAAATTTTCGTCATTTTCTGCGAAATTCTATTGAAGAATTTTCTTTCTTGATTACGATGGATGAAACGGTGCAAAATTCGTCAGCTAATCAAGGTATTAATTTCAACGATCCGTATTATCTCTCGAATGGAGATCATCCAGGTATGCAGCTTAGTACTCATGTTCTTAATGGTTCCAATTACATCAATTGGAGTAGAACGGTGCGTATGGTTTTAGTTGCGCGTAATAAACTTCAATTTGTTGTTGGAACTTTACCTGCACCTGATTTGTCTTCGTCGGATTATCAAAAATGGTTGAGGAATGATTATATGGTGTTGTCATGGATCTTGAATTCAATGGATAAGAACATTGCTGATAATTTTATGTTTGTGAATTCTTCTGCTGAGTTGTGGCTGGAAATTGCAGAAAGATTTGGTACTTCTAATGCTCCTCAATTGTTTGAGTTGCATAGGAATTTGAGTTCTATTTCTCAAAATTCTGATTCGATTACTGAGTATTATTGTCGTTTGAAGCGTTGTTTGGATCAACTTCATGTTTTGGAAGGTTTACCTGATTGTACTTGTGGTGCTTTGAAGTTGTGTAGTTGTGGTTTACTTAAGAAGATTTTGGAGATGGATCAACGCAAGAAGTTGATGCAGTTGTTGTCTGGTTTGAGTAGATCTTATGATTAGGTTACCACAAATTTGCTGAGTGCTAATCCCCTACCTTCTCTCAATAAGGTCTATTATACATTACAACAGGTTGAGCAGCAAAAAAATTTGCATCATAATTCTTCCTTATCTTCTGAGATGAGTGCATTAAATGTTGTTGCTGCACATACACCTAAAGTTTTTCCTAAGCCTACTTATATGCAACATAAGAGGGATGCAAAGAGGCTTAAGAGTGATTTGGTTTGTGATCATTGCAAGATGAAAGGTCATAGTATTGATTCTTGTTTCAAGTTGAAAGGGGAGCCGGATTGGTATGCTACTTTGAAGGGTAAAGGAGTCACCAAAATGGCTGCTAATGTTACTCTTGAACCTAGTGTGTTAGGCAAGTGTCCTATGGAGGCTGGTGAATCTAGTAATTCTGGAGGTTCAAGTTCTGTTTTGGCTTCTAACATGGATCCGAAGGTTTTATCTGCCATGTATAATGAGTTTGTGCGTCTAATGCAACGATCTGGAGGTTCTTCTGCAGATAATCCTCTTGCATCTACAGTCAATGTTGCAGGTATTGCTGCTGTGTCTAATGTTAATGCTATTGAGACTGTTTTTGACAAGACATCCTGGCTTATTGATACAGGAGCCACTGATCACATGGCCAGTAATCTTGCTTTATTTGCTTCGTTAACAACTATGAAAAATCCAATTCAAGTAGGATTGCCTGATGGAACTATTAAACTTGTTAAGCAAGTAGGACAAGTAGTATTAACTCCATCCATTACTCTGCAAAAATGTGCTTTATATCCCTGATTTCAAACACAATTTGTTATCCGTTGGTAGATTGCTTGATCAAAACCACTCATCTGCACATTTTGAGAAAACTTCTTGTTCTTTTCAGGACCTTTTAACTAAGGAAATAAAGGCTATTGGGACAAGACACTCTGGTCTGTACCAATTCAGTTGTGTTCCTTCTTCTGAGTCTATTTGCTCTTCTACTGCAGTTTTACCTCTTTCATTTCCTAGTTCTACTGCTGTCAATAATACTATTACTTCTATAAATAAGCCTAGTATTGCTCTTGTTCATGCTAGGTTAGGTCATATCTCTGCTAGCAAGCTGAAAGATGTAATAGTTCCTATTACAGGCAATACTAATTGTGATTTTAGTTGTGAAGCATGTGTGTTTGGTAAACATCATAAAGTTCCTTTTCCTATTTCTCATTCTTTGGCTGCTGCACCATTTGATTTGGTGCATATAGATTTTTGGGGTAAATATAAACGACCATCTTTATCTGGTGCCACATATTTTCTGACTATTTTGGATGATAATACTCGAACAACCTGGACTCATTTGCTGCATGATAAGACTCAGGTGTTTTCTATTGTTTCCGCTTTCTTTGCTTATGTCTTTACTCAATTTGGCAAAGTCATCAAAATGGTTAGGAGTGATAATGGGACGGAGATTATTCAGGAGTCTTGTGCTATTTTCTTTGCTACTAAAGGGGTTGTTCATCATAAGAGTATACCGGGAAATCCTCAACAAAATGGTAGGGTTGAGCGAAAGCATCGACATCTTTTGGAGACTGCCAGAACTTTGCGGTTTCATGCACATTTGCCATTTCAATTTTGGGGCGATTGTTTGCTTACTGCTACTTATTTGATCAACTTGTTACCTAGTTCCGTTTTGAATTGGAAGTCTCCTTATGAGTTGTTGATGGGTAAATCACCCGATTATACTCATTTGAGGGTTTTGGGTTGTCTTTGTTATGCTGCACAAAAGGTTGGTGATAAATTTGCTCCACGATCCAGGAAGTGTATTTTCATTGGGTATCCCTATGGGCAAAAAGGCTACAAGTTATATGATTTAGAGACTCATAAGATTGTTTAAAGTAGAGATGTTCATTTTGAGGAGTCCGTTTTTCCTTTTCAAACAAATTCCCCAAGTTCTGTCCCTGATGGTCAGTTTTCGTTTCCTCTGGTAAATCCTGCTTTGGATTTTTCTTCTCCTGCCCCTACACCACCTACTTCTTCTCTTACTCCATCTCTTTCTTCTTCTACCTCTTCTTAACCTGTGATCAATTCTCCTGTGCTCACTCCTGTTATTTCTCCACCCATGCCTGCAATGCATATTCGTCATTCTGCTCGAGTCCCTCAGTTGCCTAAGAAATTCACTGATTATGTTGTTACCGTCCCTGGTGGTTCTTCTCATCCTTCTCTTACATCTCTTCCTTCCAGTACCATTAATCCCGTTTGTTCAACATCTTTCAATGTTTTTGCTGAACCTTCTCTTACTTTCATGCCCTCTGATTCACTTTATACTTTAGCCAATGTTCTTACAGCTTATGAACCTAGTACATATGCTCGGGCCAAGGATAATCCAGAATGGGTTGCAGCCATGCAAGATGAGGTTCAGGCTATGGAAAATACAGGAACTTGGGAACTTACCACCTTGCCACATGGGAATAAGGCTATAGGCTCCAAGTGGGTCTTTAAAACTAAGTTTGATCCTAAAACTGGTGCTGTACAGAGGTGTAAGGCGAGGATTGTTGCTAGAGGGGATAAGCATGTTGAAGGCAAGGATTATAAGCATACGTTTACAACTGTTCGAGTTTTGATTACTCTTGCTGCAGCAAATGCTTGGGATATTCAGCAAGTTGATGTCAATAACGCCTTTTTACATGGTTATCTTGATGAAGAAGTCTATATGACTCCACCTCAAGGGTACACTAAGGCACAACCAGGGCAAGTATGTAGGCTTATTAGGTCCATTTATGGCCTTAAACAAGCTTCTCGGTGTTGGAATCAAGAACTTAGCAAATTCTTGATTAATTTTAGTTTTGTGCAATCTAAACAGGACTATTCATTGTTCATTAAGAAAGCTGGTAAATCTTACTCTGTTGTTGTAGCTTATGTCGATGATTTGTTATTGACTGGCAATGATCCTTCCGTGCTTACTACTTTGAAGACGGCATTGCATGATGCTTTTACAATCAAAGATTTGGGTGAGTGATAAGTCTCTATTTTATATGTAATTGTAGCCCGTTATATTACTTTTTGGTATAAGTTATGAGACTTATAATATGTTTTCTACTCATATTTTAACGTTTTAAGAGTTAAGTTATTTAAGTAATAAAGTTGATTTAAAATATGAAAAATGCGCTCAATAAATTACTTGCTTGATTCTAGTACTACTTATACATGCTAATTTGGTTTTTTAAATTTTATAAAAGTAGTATGTGGTTGCTATACAAATATTTTGTTTTAAAGTCTATTTGTTTATTACTCTATTGTTTTGTTGTAGGTAAAATTATCAAAGAAAAAGAATTTAAAAAGAAAGAAAAGAAAAAAAAAGCAAGGCGCAACAATTGAAAGAAAAGGAAATAAAATCCTTGTTGGGCCAAAGAAGAAAACAACACGTCGCCCACAAGAGGGATTTGGGGTTTCAAAACCCATCACCAAAAGCGACGAAGAACGACAGAAGAGGGGATATAAATAAAACCCTTCAATACGCATCGGGAGAGGAACGCAGAGCACGAGACCCGGACGGCGGAAGATAGCGGGACACGAGGAGACCAGAGTGGACGAGAATACGAGAGGAAAGACGAAGTGACGATCATCCGAATCGGAGTTTATTTCTTTCTTCTCTTAGTTTATGTTATCTAATTCCATTATTACTATGTTTAATTTCAGATTTTTACTTTCAATTAGTTGGGTTAATTTAGTTTCAATGTCTAGCTAAATTTTCATATTCTAGGATTAGATGTAGTCTTTTATTTTTTCGTCAATGATTTGAATTTGTTGTTTGGATTCGATTATTATAATTGCAATTTGATAATCTTGGTTTGTTTTCATATAATTGATTTGGCCAGTTGATTATATGTTTAAGATATTGGATTATTAGCGGAAGTGAAAGTTCAATATTAGTTCGTGGGATTATTAAACGTCAAGTAGTATAATTTTAGGAATAGTTATACACTTGGGGTGGTTTTATATGAATTTCTTGTTCGTAAAGGGTTTATATTAATTGTTATGACCACGGAAGTAGGCGTAAGATTATTATAAATACACGTTTTCTACCTTGGAAGAGGAGATAATATATTATAGGAAATTCGATCATTGCAATATAATAGTTTAAATCCGACAACTAGTTTAATTTCATTGTAGAAGGTAATTGGCGAAATCTAAGTCCTAGAACTATTTCTTATACTTGATTTTATACCATTGTCCGACGTTTTTAGAGTTAGAGTTAATTTAGTTTTTATTTTTAGTAGTTTAGTTTATCACCACCATTCACTATTTCCGGATCGTCTAAATAATATTAGTGTCTCTTAATTTGGTAGTTGATTATACCTCCTTGTGGGAAACGATATCTTGCTTACCCTATATTTACTTTAATTGACCCGTACACTTGCGGTATTTTAAGGTACTTTTAGGACCGATCAAGTATTTGGCGCCGTTGCCGGGGAGGCAATAGTTCAATATCATACTAAAGGGATTTTGATATTAATTTAGACAAAGTATTTCTTAGTACTACTTGTTTATTTTTACGCCTACTTGTTTATTTAGCTAGTCTTGTGTTGGTTAAAGTAGAGTGCCATTGTTTTTATTTTTATTTTTAGTTGATTTCATAATTTAGTGTTAGCCATTAGTTTATACATTTTTCTTGGTCATTAGTAGTTTTTGGATTCTAATACATTGTTTTAGAGAGCTGCATTCTGTGTCTTTACTAGTTTTGCTCATATTTTGCATTTAGTAGTTATTTAGCATTAATTTTGGGGATTAATCTCTATTGTTTTTTTCCATTCTAACTTTTATATTTAACAACTTTATGCTCTTAGCTCTTGTCTGCATTCTGCCAGTAGTCTTGGTTTATGAATTATTAGTACTTTATTTTTAGTGTATGCCACGGATTAATCGTACTTTGATTCCTTTTGATCCGAGAGATCGAAAGAACAAACTCGTGCACTAAGGAAACAAAAGAGGTTGGAGCAAATACAAAAGCTGCCGATTTTGATTTGGAGTACATCTTTTCTCGAAGAATCGACAAAGAAACCGGTAGAGATGGGAGATGACAACAATGAAAAGCCTCTACGTGACTACGCAATGCCGAATGCTAGTGGAACCCCTTCAAGTATTGTAAGACCAATCATACTTTGCAAATAATTTTGAAATTAGTCCCGCTTTAATTCGTATAATTCAACAAGAACAATTTAGTGGACTAGATAATGAAGATCCTAATGACCATATAGGTAATTTTCTAGAAAAATGTGATACTCTTAAGCTGAATGGAGTAACCAATGATGCCATTAGATTGGGACTTTTCCCCTTCTCGCTAAAAGATAAAGCAAAAATATGGTTAAAATCTAATCCCGCTAATTCTTTTACTACTTGGGAAGATTTATCTGGGAGCTTTTCTTAGAAAGTATTTTCCCCCGGTAAAACCGCTAAACTAAGAAATGATATAACTAGTTTCATACGTAATGATGGGGAGTCTTTATATGAGGCTTGGGAAAGGTTTAAACATTTACAACGTCAATGTCCTCACCATGGTGTCCCAGTTGGTTGCTTGTGCAAACTTTTTATAATGGTCTAAATGAATCATTTAGAATCACTATAGATCTTGCAGGAGGTGCTATAATGGGTAAAACTACTCGAGGTAGCTAATAAATTATTAGAAGAAATGGCTTCAAATAATTATCATTGGTCTAATAATCGAAATAAACCAAGAAGAACGGTGGTAAGTATGAAGTAGAAGGAATAAATATGTTAAATGTAAAAGTGGACAACTTAGTAAATTTGTTTACTAAAATGAATAATGTCAATTCTGTGTCTTCTTCTAATGTGACATGTAATATTTGTGGTGGTGGCCATTTACCTACAGAATGTGCTAATATGGAACAAGCTCAATATGTTTCTAATTTTAATAGACCACCACAAAATGATCCTTACTCTAATACTTATAACCAAGGTTGGAGAAATCACCCTAATAATGCCAACTTTAGACCACCAAACCCACCTGGCTTTCACCCAAAACAACCACAACAAGAAAGTAAATCATCATGGGAGTTGGCTATTGAAAAATTAGCTAATGCTACTTCGAAAGGATTGAAAAATTGGAAACTAAAGTTGATCGAGATAGCTATTTCTAATAGAAATGTGGAAATGCAACTTGGACAATTAGCTAATGCAATTAACTCTAGAAACCAGGGAGCCCTACCTAGTAAAACAGAAGTCAATCCTAAGGAGCAAATCAAAGCCATAACTTTAAGGAGTGGTACAAAGTTATCTGAAGTAAATGACAAGTCTAAGGGGAATATGGAGTTAAAAGAAAATGAGTAAAACAATGAAGAATCAGTTGAAAAAGAACTAGAATCACCCTCTCTTTCTCCTGTTAAACCTTATGTACCTCCTATTCCTTTTCCTCAAAGACTTAAAAAGAATAAGTTGGATAATCAATTTGAGAAATTTCTAAAAATGTTTAAAGAGTTACAAATTAATATTCCTTTTGCTGATGCTTTAATGCAAATTCCTTCTTATTCTAAATTCCTTAAAGAAATCATGTCTAAGAAAAGAAAGCTTGAAGATTACGAAACCATTGCTTTAAGTGAGGAATGTAGTGCTGTTATTCAGAATAAGCTTCCGCCTAAATTAAAGATCCAGGGAGTTTTTCTATTCCTTGTACTATTGGTGATATTAATTTTTCTAAGGCTCTTTGTGATTTAGGTGCGAGTGTGTCACTTATGCCGTTGTCTATATGCAAGAAGCTAGGACTAACTGATTTAAAACGCACTACTGTCTCGTTACAACTTGCTGACAGATCTATTAAATATCCTTTAGGAGTAGTCGAAAATGTATTAATGAAGGTGGATAAATTTATTATTCCTGTTGATTTCATTATTCTTGATATGGATGAGGATGTTGATGTACCTATAATTTTGGGTAGACCATTTTTAGCTACAGCTGGTGCTATAATTGATGTTAAAAACGGTAAGTTAACTTTTAAAATTGGTGAAGAAGAGGTGCAGTTCAATTTATTCCAATCTTCTAAATATCCTTCTTTTACTGATCATGTATTTCGAGTTGATTTGCATGATGAATTAGATGCAGAAGAGTTTAATAAGGTTACTTTTAACGATCCTCTTGAGACATGCTTAGTAGGTGAACATTATGGAAATGATGCAGAGGTAAGTGAGATGGCTCTTGCATTAGAGGCATGTCCTCCATGGAATAGAAAAGGTAATTATTTTGAGGAGCTCGGTAAAGGTAATATTCTTCCCCCTCCTTCTTTCGTGTAACCTCCTGTTCTTGAACTTAAGCCTCTGCCTACACATCTGAAATATGCATATTTAGGTGATAATAATACACTGCCTGTTATTGTGAATGCTTCATTAACTGATGAACAATTGAATAAGCTACTGCGTGTTTTAAGAGAAAGAAAAAGAGCATTAGGTTGGAGTATTTCAGATTTAAAAGGAATTAGCCCCTCTGTTTGCATGCATAAAATATTAATGGAAGATGATTTTAAACCTTCGTCCAAAATCAAAGGCGCCTAAATCCCAATATGCAAGAAGTAGTTAAGAAAGAAATTCTCAAATGGTTAGATGCTGGAATTGTTTATCCTATATCTGATAGTTCGTGGATTAGTCCTGTTCAAGTTGTACCTAAAAAGGGTGGAATCACAGTAGTACCTAATGATAATAATGAACTAATTCCCACTAGGACAATCACTGGTTGGAGAGTATGTATTGACTACAGAAAACTTAATAGTGCCACTCGTAAAGATCATTTTCCACTACCCTTCTTAGATCAAATGTTAGAAAGAGTAGCCGGATTTGAATACTATTGTTTCCTTGATGGTTACTCTGGGTTTAACCAAATTTCGGTGGCTCCTGAAGATCGGAGAAAACCACATTTATTTGCCCTTATGGTACCTATGCGTTTCGTAAAATGCCTTTTGGATTATGTAATGCACCTGCTACCTTCCAACGTTGTATGATGTCTATATTTTCATATTATATTGAAAAAATCATGGAAGTTTTTATGGATGATTTCTCTGTTTTTGGATCTTCTTTTGATAATTGCCTAGCTAATCTATCTCTTCTCTTGCAACATTGTGAAGAAACTAATTTGGTTTTAAATTGGGAAAAATGTCATTTTATGGTACAAGAAGGGATTGTACTCGGGCATAAAATATCTAAGAGTGGTATTGAGGTGGACCGTGCAAAAATAGAAGTAATTGAAAAACTTCCTCCACCTCTTAATGTTAAGGGAATTCGAAGTTTTCTAGGACATGCTGGTTTCTATAGGCGTTTTATTAAAGATTTTTCTAAAACTTCTAAACCCCTATGTGACTTATTGAACAAAGACACCCCCTTTGATTTTAATGTTGATTGTTTGCATGCTTTTAACAAGTTAAAACAAGAGTTAATTTCAAGAACTATTGTAATAGCCCCCGATTGGAATTTACCTTTTGAATTGATGTGCGATGCGAGCGATTATGCTCTTGGTGCTGTACTAGGACAAAGAAAAGAAAAAAAGTTGCATGTGATTTATTATGCTAGTAAAATGCTTAATGATGCTCAATTAAACTATGCAACTACTGAAAAAGAATTACTTGCTGTTGTTTTTGCAATGGATAAGTTTAGATCATATCTTATAGGGTCTAAAGTAATTGTTTACACAGATCACTCTGCCTTAAAATACTTGTTAGATAAAAAGGATGCTAAACCTAGACTTATTCGCTGGATACTTCTACTACAAGAATTTGATTTAGAAATTAAAGATAGAAAAGGTGTTGAGAATCCAGTGGCATACCACTTATCTAGACTGCAAATTCATGAAAAAGGTAATGCAATACCCATTAACGATAGCTTCCCTGATGAGCGTTTGCTGGTAGTTTCTAACCCCCCTTGGTACGCTGATTTGGTGAACTATTTGGTGCGTGGTATTATTCCCACTGATTTTAGTTATCAACAGAAGAATAAATTTATGTGGGATGTTAAGCATTATTTTTGGGAAGAACCTTTGTTATACAAGTTTTGTGCTGATGGTATAATTAGACGTTGTATTCCTGAAGAAGATATAGAAAGAATATTGCTTCATTGTCATTCTTTAGAGTGTGGTGGTCATTTTAGTACTAACAAGACAGTAGCTAAAGTTTGGCAATCTGGATTTTATTGGCCTACTATGTATAAAGATGCAAGAAACTTTGTTGCTAAATGTGATAGATGTCAAAGAGTTGGTAATATATCTAAGAGAAATGAAATGCCTATGAATATTATTCTTGAAGTTGAACTGTTTGACCTTTGGGGAATAGATTTTATGGGTCCTTTTCCTCCTTCTCTAAACAATAGATACATATTAGTGGCAGTTGACTATGTATCAAAGTGGGTTGAAGCTATAGCCACTCAAACTGATGATTCAAAGGTTGTTATGAATTTTATCAAAAAGAACATATTT
The DNA here is from genome assembly GCA_947648045.1 of Beta corolliflora. Taxonomy (NCBI): domain Eukaryota; kingdom Viridiplantae; phylum Streptophyta; class Magnoliopsida; order Caryophyllales; family Amaranthaceae; genus Beta; species Beta corolliflora. The sequence goes on along the minus strand of CANSZD010000876.1, from coordinate 471,653 downwards.
TCCAGATTTGGTGTTCCTAGAGCAATATTAAGTGATGGAGGCTCTCATTTCTGTAATAAGCCACTTGATAGTCTTTTAAGAAAATACGGGGTAACTCATAAAGTAGCTTTAGCTTATCACCCTCAAACAAATGGTCAAGTAGAGCTTGCTAATAGGGAGTTGAAGCAAATTCTTGAGAAAACAGTCAATAACTCTAGAAAAGATTGGTCTAGTAAGATAGATGATTCTCTTTGGGCCTATAGGACAGCCTTTAAGACACCTTTAGGCATGTCTCCTTATAGGCTCGTGTATGGAAAATCCTGCCATCTCCCGGTAGAAATCGAACACAAGGCTTATTGGGCTATTAGAGAGTTAAATATGGACATTAAAGCTGCTGGAGCTAAGAAACAATTACAACTTAGTGAGTTGGAAGAATTCAGACTAGATGCCTATGAGAATGCTAAATTATATAAAGAGAAAACGAAACTTTGGCATGATAAACACATCAAACCTAAAGAATTTGAAGTAGGCCAGCAAGTTTTACTTTTTAATTCGCGACTTAAACTGTTCCCTGGAAAGTTACGATCTAGGTGGTCCGACCCCTTTACTATTGTTAAAGTTTACCCTTATGGTTCGATTGAATTGCAAGGTCAAAATGACATTTTTAAAGTAAATGGTCACCGTCTCAAACCTTATCTTGCAGGTGAACTATTACCTAAAGGAGTAACTTACTCCTTAGAAGATCCCATTGCAACATGATTTTCAAGATAGTCAAGCTCGTGACTTTAAACATGCGCTACTTGGGAGGCAACCCAAGCTCGTTTACATTTTGTTTTCTTTTCTTTTCCTATTATTAGTATTGTTATCTTGTTTTTCTTTTACCTTTCTCTTCCCATTTGCAGATAGTAAAAAAAATTAAATAAATAATGCGAGTAAGTTCGATTTCAAGAAGATTTCTTCACTTATAGTCACTACACCAGACAACGATTATATGGAGAACATTTCTGCAAACTACATACACCAGGTTGCCTCTTTCCTTAATTTCCCCTGTTCTGTTTTTCTTTTCTTCTCCCCACGTCTATTTTTAGTTTGATTTTCCAACATTGAGGACAATGTTTATAATAAGTGTGGGGGAGAGGCTTGAGCTTTGGATTATTTGATGTATTGCTTTGATGCTGGAATAGATTTGTGTGAAGGAACAGGTCTAGGAAATGAGAAAATCTAATTGGATATGCCATATTTTAGGGGGAGGTCTTTGTCAAAATTTGTGCGAAAATTTATAATTTTCATGTCCGATATTGATTTGAAAGCAAATTCCGTTAGCTTAATTTGACTAAAAAAAAAAAACAGTTTTTGAAATTGAATTTAAAAAAAAAAAAGGTTTTTCTAGTTTTGTTGCAAGTTAATGGGTTTTTATGTTGACTGATTCGGAGAATAGCATAGTATCATTGTGTAACTGTTTGGCAAGTGGCAAGAATGGTTATTTATGATTTGATTGTGATTGACTTGGTGGACATCTATAGCCATTGTGAGACTCTTGAGCCTTTTAATAGACTAAAACATCTATGTTAGTCTCTAGTTTTTTATGAGAGTGTGTGTTAGTTCCTGATGAAGTATAAACTCTTGAATTTGCATTGGTTTCTTCGAGACTACATTGAAGCATGAGCATGCATAAAAATGATTAAGGCGTTCGTTTTTGTCGAACCATACTTGGCCTAAGCCACCTACATTATCATATCTCTTTCTAAAGCCCCTCTGAGCCTTAAGCCTATTTCTTTTGTTTAAACCACATTACAAGCTTATTTCCTAAACACATGACTTTTACCTAAGCTTTGAGCTAGTGGAGTATATGACATGGTTTGAATGGGGTTATACGTCATACTTCTATGTGTAGGTGATCCTATTAGTTTTCAATTATGTTCTTGTCAAAAAGAAAATATCAAAATGAAATGAAAAAATATGAAGGAACAAAAGAAATGACAAAATATGAAAAAAAAAAGAAGAAAAAAAAAAGAAAAGTTTGATATTTAGAATGAAAATGAGTTCGGGGAAGTTTATTATTAGACATATATTGCTAACATTTGAGTAGTTGGAGTTTTGATTATGGGCATTACTTTTGGCCTTATTACAGATTGTGTACTCCACTAGTCTTAAAGATTTTGAGCACCAAATCCCACATACTTCGTACCCTTACCGGAGCCTTACATTACAACCTTACTAAAGTCCTCTGATTTTTGTATGCTAAATGTCTTCTAAGTAGTGGAGAATTGAACGATATGTAAATTTAAAGAAGAAATATTTCATTTCGAGTCGACTTCTTAGGTTTTGAGTGATAATTGTTACACCCTAAACACATGAGTGATTATAATTTTTTATTTGTATTTGCACAACTAAAGTGAGGGTTCACCAAGTTGATTGCTCAATTACTCAAATCTTGAATATGGTTGTGGTAAGATGTAATGGAAACACTAATACATGAAGTACTATGTTTTTTGAAGAGTTGGTTGGTCTTTGGCTCATTGCTTGTGATTTATGAACAATGTTTTCGATTTAAAATTGTTTCTACAAATCTTATTTTTGGTATCTGTGAAAACTTTCAGTTGTATTATGGCTACTTATAATAGGATTTGCCTGAAAAGTCAGTCAGTTGGGAAGTTAAAACTTATATTGATATATAGATGCTACTATTATATAGTCCTAGTTTGCTCGAGGACTAGCAAACCTTAAGTGTGGGGGAGTTGATAAGTCTCTATTTTATATGTAATTGTAGCCCGTTATATTACTTTTTGGTATAAGTTATGAGACTTATAATATGTTTTCTACTCATATTTTAACGTTTTAAGAGTTAAGTTATTTAAGTAATAAAGTTGATTTAAAATATGAAAAATGCGCTCAATAAATTACTTGCTTGATTCTAGTACTACTTATACATGCTAATTTGGTTTTTTAAATTTTATAAAAGTAGTATGTGGTTGCTATACAAATATTTTGTTTTAAAGTCTATTTTTTTATTACTCTATTGTTTTGTTGTAGGTAAAATTATCAAAGAAAAAGAATTTAAAAAGAAAGAAAAGAAAAAAAAAGAAGCAAAGCAACAATTGAAAGAAAAGGAAATAAAATCCTTGTTGGGCCAAAGAAGAAAACAACACGTCAGCCACAAGAGGGATTTGGGGTTTCAAAACCCATCACCAAAAGCGACGAAGAACGGCAGAAGAGGGGATATAAATAAAACCCTTCAATACGCATCAGCGAGAGGAACGCAGAGCACGAGACCAGACGGCGGAAGATAGCAGACACGAGGAGACCAGAGTGGACGAGAATACAGAGGAAAGACGAAGTGACGATCATCTGAATCTAGAGTTTATTTCTTTCTTCTCTTAGTTTATGTTATCTAATTCCATTATTACTATGTTTAATTTCAGATTTTTACTTTCAATTAGTTGGGTTAATTTAGTTTCAATGTCTAGCTAAATTTTCATATTCTAGGATTAGATGTAGTCTTTTATTTTCTGTCAATGATTTGAATTTGTTGTTTGGATTCGATTATTATAATTGCAATTTGATAATCTTGGTTTGTTTTCATATAATTGATTTGACCAGTTGATTATATGTTTAAGATATTGGATTATTAGCGGAAGTGAAAGTTCAATATTAGTTCGTGGGATTATTAAACGTCAAGTAGTATAATTTTAGGAATAGTTATACACTTGGGGTGGTTTTATATGAATTTCTTGTTCGTAAAGGGTTTATATTAATTGTTATGACCACAGAAGTAGGCGTAAGATTATTATAAATACACGTTTTCTACCTTGGAAGAGGAGATAATATATTATAGGAAATTCGATCATTGCAATATAATAGTTTAAATCCGACAACTAGTTTAATTTCATTGTAGAAGGTAATTGGCGAAATCTAAGTCCTAGAACTATTTCTTATACTTGATTTTATACCATTGTCCGACGTTTTTAGAGTTAGAATTAATTTAGTTTTTATTTTTAGTAGTTTAGTTTATCACCACCATTCACTATTTCCGGATCGTCTAAATAATATTAGTGTCTCTTAATTTGGTAGTTGATTATACCTCCTTGTGGGAAACGATATCTTGCTTACCCTATATTTACTTTAATTGACCGGTACACTTGCGGTATTTTAAGGTACTTTTAGGACCGATCAGTGAGCTTAAATATTTCTTGGGAATTGAAGTGAGTAGATCTTCAAATGGGATTTTGTTAAATCAAAGGAAGTATATCCTTGATATGCTTAGGGATGCTAACATGTCTTCCTGCTCCCCTACTACTTTTCCATTACCTAAGGGTCTTAAACTAAGTATTCATGACGGAGTTCCCTTACCTGATCCAGAGTTGTTTCGGCGGATCATTGGCAAGTTTTTGTATCTTAATCTTACAAGACCTGACATTAGTTATGCAGTTCAGCAATTAAGTCAGTTTTTGCATGATCCTAGAGATGCTCATTTGTCCGCTGCCATGCATGTACTGAGATACTTAAAGGGTACTCTCAACATGGGTTTATTTTATCCTGCTAAAAACAGTATGATTTTGTCAGCATAATAGATGCCGATTGGGGTACTTTTGCGGATACAGGTAGATCTTTGTCTGGTTATTGTGTGTTTTTAGGCACGGCTTTGGTTTCTTGGAAGACTAAAAAACAGGCTGTTGTATCCAAGAGTTCCACAGAGGCGGAATACAGAAGTATGAGTTACACTACCAGTGAGTTAGTGTGGCTCGAAGGTCTTTTGGCTGATTTGGGTGTGGTTGTTCCTAATCATATTACTCTTTTCTATGATAATATTTCTGCCCAACATATTGCAGAAAATCCCTGTTTTCATGAGAAAACAAAGCACATGAGGTCCAAACATCAGAAGCTGGATGTTCATTTTGTTAGGGAACAAATTCAGAGTGGTTTTCTTCAGATCAAATATGTGAAGTCAGCTCTTCAACTTGCTGACATTATGACAAAACCTCTAGGAGGTGATCAGCATCATTTTCTTAGTCATAAGCTTAGACTTGTTCAACAACCACCTGTTCAAGATTGGCATTGTCTTTCACCCTCTGCTCCATCTTGAGGGGAGGATGTAACACCCCGATAATTCTCTCTTTTCTTAAATACCTTTTTAATATAAAACATAGAGAATTATCAAGGGATATTATCTCAGATAACCCTGACTTATAGGCCCTTTTCCAATATAACCCTGACTTTGGCAGGCCTGTCTCCGATAACCCTGAACTTGATTTTTGTCATTAAACTGGACGGATTTTGTGACGCCGTTAACTAGACCCTAACTTGATTTGACTTCTTTCTCTCTCTTGTTCTTCATTTCTTCTCTCTCTTGATCTTCATCTCTTCAAGATCAATCAATTCTTCCGAATTTACCGACATTCCATACAGATTTCACTCAATTTTTTCTTCGAAATTATCGTTTTCTTTCAGTTTAGGATTGTGAAATTTCTTGTTATTTAGTTCAATAATGGATTTTGGTGGACCTTGCAAAAGAGGCAGATGCATTCAATAATGGATTTTAGTTCAATAATGGATTTTAGTTCAATACTGGAAACCTGAGACGATGCATTCAATGTGTGGCATTTTGCTTTCAATTGCAAGTAAATTATAGAGTGAGAAAAACGTTTTTCCAGCTAAATTTTATTGCTTGAAATTTTAGAAGGCCTTGTATGCATATTGTTCAACTGTTTAGCTTTTCTTTCTGCATCTTACTTGTGTTTCTATGTTTTTTTAGATGAGAAGATTCAGATTTCTAAAATTTTAAAAAGTATGATGAACAAGGATCTATATTTCATCAAGAAACTAAAAGTAGAAAAGTTTGTGGCAGATATTATGCTAAATCTGTTGGAGAAAAGCATGAAAATCCCCTGCATCCTCATCCAATGGCGGAAGAACAACAAGACCCATCTTCTCACCCAAAGACACCACCTCTATCTTGACATGAGGGAAGAGGAGAAGTGGGAGTCACGGTGGTGCGAGGCAGAGGAGAGAGAGGGAGTGGCGGTGGTGCGACGCAGAGGAGAGAGAGGGAGTGGCGGTGGTGCGAGGCGAGAGGAGAGAGGGAGTGGTGGTGGTCTTTGTTGGTGGCGAGAATTCCGCGATTGTTGCCCGCATTTTTGGGTCGAATTTGCCTAGATTTTTGGTCGAATTTGCCCAGGTTTTTCTACACAATTTCGTAAAAAGAAAAATAGTGATTTTGGGGCTGATTTTGGTGATGGTTCGATTTGGGGCCTTTTGTGTTCGAATTGGGGCTGATTTTGGTGATGGTAGTGTGGAGATGAACAAGAGAGGGAAGAAGATGAAGAACAATAGAGATAATCTGGGTTTAATTAAAAAAAAAAAGTTAACACCGTTAGATATATATCCCGTTAGGTTTAATGACAAAATACAAGTTTAGGGTCATCTGAGAAAAAAAAATGTCAGGGTTATTTGGGAAAAAGGCCTATAAGTCAGGGTTATCTGAGATAATATCCCAATTATCAAAGTATTATCGCCCGTGTGAAAACGTATCGGCTTATTCAGAATTTTGCAACCGAAAACATAATAACAAACTTTATAAATGAACTTAGTCAACAATAAGTCAACTCTAAAACTAACCAACAAAACCAAAGTCAAACTTAAAACCAAACCAACCATGAAAAGTATAACTCAAAAGTACTGTAAATAAACTACACAAGCTCTCCAATCCCGAACCCAATGATGCATCATCTTCAAACCTGTAGATAGACAATGCACTATTGATCCCTAGAGACTGCTCACCAAAATGGGTCATCACGGGATCAATAAGGCAAAGCCACGATCAACACATACAAACAAAGCACGTAATCAGCAAAGCTGAGTACTACATACTAAACAAGTAAACAATCCTAACATGATACTAATAAATAGTAAGCAGGAATAAATAACAGTATAATAACTTGCAGATAACTTTTACTGAACTAAACTTTAACCACATTCTTATTACTTTAAATGGAATAGTCAATGGACCGAGTTGTCTAACTAAAACCAGTCTTCCCTTTGGAAGACGAAATACGGGCGCGACTCCGTATTCCCATGACCTACGATATGATATCGAGGAACCTTTGAAATAAAAATAGGACACTGTGATCAATCCGGCCCCAGAAAAAGGCATGGGCTACCACCATGTACTCCAACTCCTAATTGTCCAACACTTCAGACGTGCACTAGTCTAAAGCTATTGCTATCCAGTTTCACTTTACATGATTTACCAGTTATTACTTGTTATGACTCACAAGTACAACAAACATCATAATCAATCAACAATTACAAACTTCTATTTTTATCTTAGGATTAGATAAGTAATTACACAACTTAACAATCCAAGATTATTTTCAACTTTAATCCAATCCTTCTTATTTGTTGAACCTAGCCAACAACCAAATTACCTTTCATAGGTATAAAATATCAACTTACCAAATAAGGCCCTCGGTCCTTATAAAGCAGTGAAATACTCAAAAGGGAACAATGATCAATCATGATCCAATACTAATAAATATATTAATTCCCCCATGTGAATTAATAAAATAAAGTTCACAGCCAACATGCTTGCATCAATCTTCCATACAAACATGATATAAACCTCATAATATAAATCTTCATAATCAACATGTTTACACAACAGCATAAAACATGTAAAATCCAACATAATATATATCATATATGAACTCAACATAGTTCCTATATATACATGATACTACATAATTCTCCTTCTTAAAATCATGATACTACTTCAATCAACACATAGGTATGTACGTACCTTGTGTAGACAAAATTCGAGGCTACTTTAACAAGCTTAAAAGTCGCCTAAAGAATATTCTCCGCCTAAAATAACCAATATAAATTTATAATCAATACTCAAATAATTTCCAGCAACTTTAAAATACTTTAAACCTCCTTTAAAAATATTTAAAAGTTGTTTCCATCATTAAAACTTCAATTACTAATACTCCCTAGCATAGTACTACTATACTAGTCATTTAAAACCCTTAAAACTCCATTAATAACAAACTTTCTAAAATTCCAGCAACTTATAAATTATAAAACTCCCTTTAAACATACTTAAACATGCTTAGAAACATAAAGGCAATAACTTTCATAGCTTATAATAAACTACTAGGTTTTTCTAACTTTCAAAACCCTAAAAATTCATGCTTTGATAATTAAAATCTACTTTAAACTCAAATATGAAAATCTGAATTTTATTTTATCAATACACAACTTATATAACTTAGATTCAATAATAAATCATCAACTTATAACTTTTAAACATAAACTAATTAAAAAAAACCTAAAAATTCAACCTTTGAATAAAACTTGAGGAGGAAGAAAAGAAACAAACCAAAGCAAGAAAGAAAAGAAGAAGGAAACGCCGGCCAAGGCAGGCGGCGGCGGCAGCAGCAGGTGATCACCGGCGAGGTGCGGCGGTGGTCGGACTTGGTGGTCGCCGGAAGGGATGAGCCGAAGGAAGAGGAGGAAGGAAGAAAAGAAAAAGAGAGAAAAAGAATGTGTGAGCCGAAAATTGGGAGGAAGGAGGAGAGAGAATATAAAGTTGTGGGGAAAAAATTTGGGGTTTAGGAGGTTTATATAGTTTTCCCCTTGTGGGCTTAGGAAAAGGCAATTGGGCTTCAAATATAGTTTGATGATGAATAGGAATAGTGATTGAACTCCTAACATCACTAGAATTAGTATTTGGGTTCCTCAAGCCCATTTAAACTCCTTTTTTAAATCCAAATAGGTATTTCAAACATTTCAAGTACTTTCAAAGCATGACTTTAAAAAATATTTGACTTGAATAAATTATTAAAACAATTCCATTGACTTTCAAATAGTCAACCTTTGAAATATGAAATCATTAAAATGCTAAAATATATTAAAATATAAATAACTATATATTTATATAATTCATAAAATTACGGGGGATTACAATCTATCCATCTTAAAAGAAGTTTCGTCCCAAAACTTGACACGAAAACTCACACATTTTCAAAAGTTCTTCAACTCAACTCCCATTGGAGAAATACTTGTGCCATTCATGTGCACTCTTTTGCCAACTTAAAATCACTTGTGTTACTCATGAACACCTTTTCATATGCGGAGAATCTATTTATTTTGCACCAACATGTGCAAATCGCCAAAATAAGCATAAAATGCATAAAAATACCATAAAAATGGGTAAAAAGCGTGAAATTCTATCGCATTCTATCCCCCTTAAAGAAAACGAGTTACGCCCTCGTAACTCACCTCAAGGAATAAATCTGGGTATTTCTTCTTCATTTCAGCTTCAGCTTCCCACGTCGCCTCTTCGGACTCATGGTTTGACCAAAGCACTTTCACGATATTGACATCCTTATTGTGTGTACTACGCACCTTCTTATAAAGAATTTTCACAGGCCTTTCTTCATATGAGGCTACTATCAATCTGGATCCTTTCAGGCTCCAAGACATGACGCTCATCAGAGATATAACGCTTGAGTTGGGAAATGTGAAACACATCGTGCATCTTTTCGAACTCCATTGGCAAAGCCAACCTATAAGCTACCTTTCCAATTCTTTGCAGAATCTCATATGGACCTACATATTTGGCACTTAATTTTCCCTTTTTCCCAAATCTCATCACACCCTTAGTTTGTGATACTTTTAGGAATACTTTATCACCTACTGCAATTGATCATCTTCTCTTCGCTTCAAATCAGCATAACTCTTCTGCCTATCTTGAGCAACCTGAATTCTAGCCTGAATCAATTGGACATTCTTAACAATCTCCTTAATGAATTATGTTCCCAATACTATATTCTCACTAAAATCATTCCATCAAATGGGACTTCTACACTTTCTTCCATACAACGCCTCAAAATGAGCCATTCTAATGCTCGCATGATAATTATTGTTATACTACCTCTAAGGATTGAAGTTTTCCCATTGGTCTCTTATGATCTATCTTCACTTTCTAACAGGCTATACATTTTGACACGAATTCAGCGACCTCACGCTTCATATTCGGCCATCAATAGATTTCCTTAAGATCCTTATACAACTTATCACCCACAGGGTGCATAGAATATGGAGTATTATGCCCCTCATCCATAAGACGTCTCTTAAGCTCTTCACATTTTTGTGGTACACACCACCTTCCCTTGAACCTCAAACTCCCATCATCATGGATCTTAAAATCGACTTCCTTACCTTACTTGATCTTCTCCTTAATCTTATCTAGGTGCTCGTCTCCAACTTGACCCTCTTTGATCTCATCCAAAACTGACAACCCCAATGACAAAGCACTCAATCTTGCCTCGATCTCCCCAGGATTTTAAATTTCTAGGCTAAGCCTTTGCATATCTCGACACAATTCCTCAGGAACTACCAAGTCATACATGCTATGGCTCAACATTCTACTCAAAGCATCGGCAACTACATTTGCCTTCCCTTCATGATACTGAATGTCTAAATTATAATCCTTAATCAACTCTAACCATCTCCTCTGTCTCATATTGAGGTCTTTCTGGGTGAAAATGTACTTCAAACTCTTATGGTCAGTAAATATCTTACAAGTTGCCCCATACAGGTAATGTCTCTAAATCTTCAAGGCGAACACAATAGCAGCTAACTCTAGATCATGGGTAGGGTAATTAGCGTCATAAGGTTTCAACTGACGCGACGCATACGCGATCACCTTCTCATTCTGCTGTAACACACATCCTAAACCATTCTTTGAAGCATCACTATACACCTCAAATCCCTCATTCCCATCAGGCAGGGTCAAATCAGGTGCGGAGGTCAAACGTTCTTTTAAAATCTGAAAAGCTTCCTCACACTTCTCACTCCACTCGAATTTTGACTCATTTTTCATCAAGTTGGTCATTGGCCTCGCTATCTTCGAGATGTCTCTCACAAATCTCCTATAATAGCTAGCTAGACCAAGGAAACTTTGAATATCAGATACGATCTTTGGAGTTGGCCACTCACTCACAGCTTGAATCTTAGCAGGATCTACAGAGACTCCTTCCTTCGACACATAGTGACCCAAAAATGCTACTTTCTCCAAACGAAACTCACACTTAGAGAACTTGGCATACAATTGATTCTTCCTAAGCGTCTCCAATATAATTCTCAAGTGCTCATCATGCTCTTTTTCATTCTTCGAATAGATCAGAATATCATCAATGAATACAACCACTAACTTATCTAAGAACTCATGGAAAATCCTATTCATCAAGTCCATAAATATGGCAGATGCATTGGTTAACCCAAAAGGCATTACAGTGAACTCATAATGACCATAACGAGTCCTAAATGCAGTCTTAGGTATATTCTTATCAGCTACCATCAATTGGTGATACCCCAAACGCAAATCAATCTTCGAGAACACGCTCGCTCCATTCAACTGATCGAATAGGTCATCTATCCTAGGTAAAGGATATTTGTTCTTGATGGTTACATTATTCAATTCCCTATAATCGATACACAACCTCATACTCCCATCTTTCTTCTTAACAAACAACACAGGAGCTCCTCCAAGGTGATGTACTAGGCCTAATATAACCCTTATCGAACAGCTCTTGCAACTGCGTCTTCAATTCACTCATCTCAGGAGGTGCTATTCTATAGGGTGCTTTAGATATAGGTGCAGTTCCAGGAACTAAGTCTATGGTGAACTCAACGGCTCTTTCAGGCGGTATACCAGAAATCTCACTTGGAAACACATCCATAAACTCATTCACAATTGGTACATCCTCAATCTTCAATCCAACCTCTTCACTTTCGAGCTGCTAGTTAATCACACTTAACATTCATAAACCTCAATTTACACTTAATAATCCTCGAATTATATTATCTTGCACACTACAGAAAAACAACTCATGTCCCTTCTTCACCAACTTCTTCACTTGCATTGCAGAAATGACCCCAAAGTTCTTAGGCTTCCTAAAACGTCAATACGAAGTTAACTTCCCCCAAAGGGCTTCTCAATACTACTTTCTGAGCTTCACAGTCTATTTTGACCTTATAGAAACCTAACCAATTCATCCCAAGAATAACATCTAGGTCTCCTAGATTAAACTCTATCAAGTTAGAAGGAAATACACACTCTCTTATCCTCAGAGGAAAATATTTAAACAATTTGATACAAATTATGACTTCTCCAGTAGGTATACTTATGAGCAGGTCAATTACTTCAAAGTCTACTAATCCCAAACTTTTAATAACGAATGACAAAATAAACAAATAGGTCGCTTGATCCCCTTTACAGGTGGTTCTTACTACGTACACTTCTTACAGTTGTAACTCCTCTCATACTGGCCCTTATTATTCAAGTCTTAACCATTTCTTCCTTGGAAATTTTCATTCCAATTTCTATTCCTCTTTAAGTTCCCCTGATTTCCTCCAACATTAAAAATCCTTTCTTTTCTCACCCACTATAACATTCTTTTTATCACGCCTCGACTGAAGACCATAAATATGGGCGGCTCTTCCATACACAACATCTAAGGACACAAAGGTCTCATCACCTAACCCCAATTGGATTTCCTCATTCAAACCTTGCTCAAATCTTTGAGCCTTTAGCTCTTTAGTAGCTACTACCTTGGGTGCAAACCTCGACGGTGCTATGAACTTACGGTAATACTCAGAGATTTTCATACTCCCCATCCTCAGGTTTATGAACTTTCGAGCCTTTTGTTTTATCATAAAAGCAGGGTAAAATTTTCCTCTTAAAGCAGCAATAAAGGAATCCCAAATAAACACTTCCACAACACTAATTCTATTTCCATTTTCTTTCTACCATAAGTCAGCCTCATCTTTCAAACACAATATAGCTTGACCTACTTTACAGCTCCAAAAATCTTTTCAAACTCCCTAATCCAACTTTCTAAGAAGGTAGGGTCAGCTTGCCCCTTAAAGTACGGCGGCTTAATCTTAGCTAGTCTTTCAAACATGTCCCAAGCAGGATCGGGACGCTCAGCTCTTTCTTGAGTTAATTTCTCCGCCAATAGGCGAATAGCAGAAGCTAAATCATTACCGTTGTTGGCCATTCTATTTCGCGACCTTAAATTTAACGTAACTCTACTTTAGGTTTCGATACACAACTACTTGCCATTTACTATGAAGGCAACATTTGATTTGACCATAAAGATCGCATCAACAAACAATTTCTCATGAAGTTATAATAACACTAAGTTCACACACTATGAACCATAACAATCATATATTCACGCATGAATAAATATTCACATTAATAATCACATAAGGATCAAATGCAACCAATCACAATAATTAATATTCCCCTTTTCGCGTACGAATATATTCTCACTCAACTCAAATAACTGAATAATAACTTTTATTCCTCGAACGATAATAAGAATATTTTTCCAATCCAAAATAACCAACTTATTCCTCGACAATATAAAGATGCTAAAGAAGGAAATTTAAACCATTGTAGCTTAGCTACTTATTCAACTACTAACCTTAGAACATAAATAAATACTCTATGGAGTTACATTATCATTCCTATCCTTATTTCTTTATACTTTTATGGAGTAAACATTTCATCTTCAAAGTCTCCAGAGTCTCCACTATAATAATAATAACATGAATTCCTCGATCTAGTAGATCTTCGAATCCTTTTGGGTTGATGTCCATTTCATCCAACTCTGAAGCACTCACATCGCTCAGATAAGATCTCCAAGTAATACTATAGATGTCCTTTCAGGTTTACCCTCTAGTACGATCAAACTCCTGAATAACCTCATCATTGCTATCAGGAATGTTTACTTCCAAAACACAACACATAATGATCTCTAGGCTGCTGTAGCTCTCACTATCATACTCTCCATCATCACTCAATACAATTGGGTTGTAAAAGCTCCCTACTCTAGTATCTTCTCTTTCAGACATGGCTATGAATCTATAACAATAAATTTAACTTCTATAAGCAATTGGTACTCTCACTTAACGTATAATCCCAACAATCAACAATAAACAAGAATAACCCATAACATAAAACATATAAATAACATAAACAGATAGCAGGGAAGAAAATATAATCATGCTGAACTAACTATTTAATGCAGACATATAATATTTCTATCCTATATGCCCTTCCTATACTACCCATCTCTCACAAAATAATAAAATAATCTAGTGTATTGAAAATAATTTAAATAACTAAAAAAACTTTTTTTTTTCGAATTTGAATTTCGAACATAATACGGAAAAAAAAAATCGGACCTCCTAAAAATTTCGGACCTCATAAATAATAAAAAAAAATTTCAGACCTCATAAAAAAAAATTCGGACCATTAAAAAAAATAAAATAAATTAGAACACGAAATTCTATTGCAATCGTGAAAAAGAATTTTCGAAGATAATTTGAATACCATGAATAAGTAGGAGCTCAATTCTAAGAAATTCATTTTAAGTACTAGCTAGTTAGGCGCCTAAAGACTTAAAGTTGGCACGAAAGGCCAATAAAAACCTAAAGCTCCCAGATACCACTTTGTAACACCCCGATAATTATCTCTTTTCTTAAATACCTTTTCAATATAAAACATAGAGAATTATCAAAGTATTATCGCCCGTGTGAAAAAGTATCGGCTTATTCAGAATTTTGCAGCGGAAAACTTAATAACAAACTTTAACCACATTCTTATTACTTTAAATGGAATAGTCAATGGACCGAGTTGTCTAACTAAAATCAGCCTTCCCTTTGGAAGACGAAATATGGGCGCGACTCCGTATTCCCATGACCTACGATATCGAGGAACCTTTGAAATAAAAATAGGACACGGTGATCAATACGGCCCCAGAAAAAGCCATGGGCTACCACCATGTACTCCAACTCCTAATTGTCCAACACTTCAGACGTGCACCAGTCTAAAGCTATTGCTATCCAGTTTCACTTTACATGATTTACCAGTTATTACTTGTTATGACTCACAAGTACAACAAACATCATAATCAATCAACAATTACAAACTTCCATTTTTATCTTAGGATTAGATATGTGATTACACAACTTAACAATCCAAGATTACTTTCAACTTTAATCCAATCCTTCTTATTTGTTGAACCTAGCCAACAACCAAATTACCTTTCATAGGTATAAAATATAAACTTACCAAATAAGGCTCTCGGTCCTTATAAAGCAGTGAAATACTCAAAAGGGAACAATGATCAATCATGATCCAATACTAATAAATATATTAATTCCGCCATGTGAATTAATAAAATAAAGTTCACAACCAACATGCTTGCATCAATCTTCCATACAAATATGATATAAACCTCATAATATAAATCTTCATAATCAACATGTTTACACAACAGCATAAAACATGCAAAATCCAACATAATATATATCATATATGAACTCAACATAGTTCACATATATACATGATACTACATAATTCTCCTTCTTAAAATCATGATACTACTTCAATCAACACATAGGTATGTACGTACCTTGTGTAGACAAAATTCGAGGCTACTTTAACAAGCTTAAAAGTAGCTTAAAGAATATTCTCTACCTAAAATAACCAATATAAATTTATAATCAATACTCAAATAATTTCCAGCAACTTTAAAATACTTTAAACCTCCTTTAAATATATTTAAAAGTTGTTTCCATCATTAAATCTTCAATTACTAATACTCCCTAGCATAGTACTACTATACTAGTCATTTAAAACCCTTAAAACTCCATTAATAACAACCTTTCTAAAATTCCAGCAACTTATAAATTATAAAACTCCCTTTAAACATACTTAAACATGCTTAGAAACATAAAGGCAATAACTTTCATAACTTATAATAAATTACTATGTTTTTCTAACTTTCAAAACTCTAAAAATTCATGTTTTGATAATTAAAATCTACGATTTTTTCACCAAATATCCCTGACAAATAAATTTATTCACCAAATACCTCCATTTTTTTCAAAATTCACCAAATACCCCTGACCTTTAAAAAAATTCACCAGATACCCTTTTGTTGACGGACGTTAGTCTTCCGTTAGCGTTTATTTATAAGTTTGCCCTAGGTGAACCCAATTAGCCCTAAGTCAACCTAATTAGCCCTAATTGAACCTAATTAGTCCTAAGTCAACTTAATTAACCCTAACTAACCCTAACCCACTCCCTCTCCCCTAACCTACCAGCCCCCACCCCTCCTCCCCAACAACCCCACCCCCCACCCCCCACCACCGCCCCAACAATCCCACCCAAGCGACCCCTAGCCCACCACCACACCAACAATCCCAGCCCCACCAGCCTCCCCTCTCCCTCCCCCTCCCCCTCCCCCGCAGCCCCCCTCTCCCTCCTCCCCGCTCCCCCCGCAGCTGCGCCTCCTCCCTCCCCACCCCCCCCGACCACCACCCCCCCTCCTTTCCACCACCACCCCTCTTTCCACCACCCCCTTTCTACCACCACCCATCCACCCACCGAAAGCTCCCATCTTCCTCACCCCGCCACTGCAGACCACACCTACCCCTCCCCCTCCTCTTCCACCAACCCCCACACCCGAAACCCCCATCCTAGCATCGCCCCTACGTAAACCATATTCCTTCACATCCTTCAAATCATCATCTACTTCAAAACACTCCAAAACCACAACCACAATTTTCCATCATCTGGATTGCTTGCGCTACTAACGATAAAGAGGAGCTAATTCGCCATCATGTTACGAGCTTTGAGATTGAGTGCCGCAAATTTCGTATTTGCGAATGAGATTTCTTTTTTGAAATTGTAATGTAAATCAAACTAATTTTTGCACAATCCGTCGGAAATCAAAGAGTAGTATGCACAGTGCGAGGGAAGCAAACGTCATTATCTAACGCGATTGAATCGGCGAGGAAAGGCGGTGTCGGTGTCGCTGTCGCCGAATCTCGTTGAGTTTGCTCATTTTTATGCGAGGGAAGGATTGCGCAGTGTGGGAGGAGGGCTCGCGGCCGCCGACGAGAATGAGGGAGGAGGAGGGGGACGAGAGCTGAGAGGGGGAGGCGCGGGGGGCTTGCGTGGGGGGTACTGGTGGGGGAGGGGGCTGCGTGGAGGAGAGGTTGGGGGTGGGGTCAAGTTAATTAGGTTTTAGGATTAATTAGGTTTTTAGGATTAATTAGAGTTTTTTAGGGTTAATTAGTTAATTCGTTAACGGAACACTAACGTCCGTTAGTCAAAAGGGTATTTTGGGTAATTTTTTTAAAGGTCAGGGGTATCTGGTGAATTTTGAAAAAAGTGGGGGTATTTGGTGAATGAATTTATTTGTCAGGAGTATTTGGTGAAAAAACCGTAAAATCTACTTTAAACTCAAATATGAAAATTTGAATTTTATTTTATCAATACACAACTTATATAACTTAGATTCAATAATAAATCATCAACTTATAACTTTTAAACATAAACTAATTAAAAAAAAACCTAAAAATTCAACCTTTGAATAAAAGTTGAGGAGGAAGAAAAGAAACAAACCAAAGCAAGAAAGAAAAGAAGAAGGAAACGCCGGCCAAGGCAGGCAGCGGCGACAACAGCAGGTGGTCGCCGGCGAGGTGCGACGGTGGCCGGACTTGGTGGTCGCCGGAAGGGATGAGCCGAAGGAAGAAAAGAAAAAGAGAGAAAAAGAATATGTGAGCCGAAAATTGGGAGGAAGGAGGAGAGAGAAAATAAAGTTGTGGGGAAAAATTTGGGGTTTAGGAGGTTTATATAGTTTTTCCCTCGCGCTTGTAGGAAAAGCGCAACGGCTCAAATAGGTTTGATGATGAATAGGAATAGTGATTGAACTCCTAATATCACTAGAATTAGTATTTGGGTTCCTCAAGCCCATTTAAACTCCTTTTTTAAATCCAAATAGGTATTTCAAACATTTCAAGTACTTTCAAAGCATGACTTTAAAAAATATTTGACTTGATAAATTATTAAAACAATTCCATTGACTTTCAAATAGTCAACCTTTGAAATATGAAATCATTAAAATGCTAAAATATATTAAAATATAAATAACTATATATTTAAATATATTTATAAAATTCATAAAATTACGGGGGATTACAGAGGATGTTGAGTTGTTAAATATTATTTTCATTTTTCTTATTTATTTTATTCCTCCTCCGTTATTTTAGGAAGGTTGTTAGAGTTGTTGTTGATAAGTGGTATATATGTCTTTCTTTGTAATAATAATGACATGACTTTCTAAATCAGAAATAGAAAATTTCTCTCTCTTACTTTTCGTTCTCTCTCTTCTCTCACTCTCATTTACATTCTGTTTCATGTCAAGGTCAGTTGGCACATTTGATAAATGAGCGTATTAGTCCTATAAATTACTCGTTTCCCCTCCTCCCTTCAATTCCCACGCTAATTGATTACTCACCCAATCTTAGCTAATAACGGTCACTCTCACCTACGGCCTACCCGTCTCATTCACGGCTCTCCGGTGACACTGACACCTTCAGCCACCACCGGCAGAGGAGTGCCTCCTCGATCGCTTTCCCTCTCTCGCTTCTCCGTCCACCATTCCCGGCAAGTTAGCCCACCGCAAGCATCTCCTCATCTGCTATTATTTGTTAATACAATATTTTCAAGTACGCCATTTAACATTTAAGTTCCTCCCACCCCCCACAAGGCTCTCCTTCTACCAACGGTTAGTGTTTGTCTTGGACGAGAATACTATGTTCATGTTCCTTCCCCCTCTTTAATTTCGAGTTTACATGGTCACTATATTGCCTTCTTACAATTACTAGTACTTTTTGCACGCGATGCGTGCGTAACATTGTGTGTGATTTTGTGGAACATTTCAATTTAATCCTCATTCATTATATTGGCTTAAAAATTTGATTTAGATGTAATTATACATAGTGTATAATTTTATATCTATAGTTAGTGAATAAGGATTATATAGGAAATTTCAATTATTACTTTGAGAGTTGTACATGTTTACTTTGTTTTTAAAAACCTGGAAGTTACGTTTATTTTAAAAAAAAAATCTACCAATTACATCAGTGTTCATTTTTTAATTTCCATGACTTTTTTGCCCTCATTAATTATCTTAGAATAACAAATACATAAAGGATATTTAAGGGAATGCAGGTGGACACCAAAGTCCTCAAGAGTTCCCATATATAATAGAGATGTATTTTTGTTTCCAAAGCTGCACAAACCGTCTTACAAAGTCAACGATATCATTAGCATGGTTTTTTTTTCCCGACGGAATAAGTAGCATGTTAAGTTTAGGTTTTAATGGTCTATTTACTTAGTCATTGAAATCCATTTTTCCAATATCAACTTTATTTTCTATAATAATTAAATATACACAATCAAATTAAAGATATTGATGCTGAAAGTTATAAACATATAAATGTGCAAGGTTGAAATAGTACAAATAAAACAATGACATTACTGGTCAAATTTTAATGAACCACCAACTCATGATAATTCCATAATACAAGCAAACTAGATGCTAGTATTTTCCCCTCAAAATAAAAATAAAAAGATGCTAGTTACCTAAGCAATCCCTATTTAAAGTTTGAGAACTAAAACTAGTTCAATCGTTCTCAATTTTTATATTTGGGACCATAACCAACAAATGCAGCTTGTTTAACCAGATCAACAATATTTAATTAGTTTTGGATAAAAAAAACTAGATATACTAATAATTGAATTGCTCATCCCTAGCTAGGTGATTATATAAATATTTCCGACGGACTTTAATTTATATATCTTTGTTAATATCAGGTGACTTATAAAGTATTTGCATGATATGTGTTTATCTTAATATCATTTGCTAACAAATTTATGCAAATATATATATATATATATATATATATATATATATATATATATATATAAGTTTATTATAATCAAAGGTAATTTTGTAGAATAGACTTTTTATATACTAATTTTTGCGAGAAACAATCTTTTATAATTAAGTCTACACCTTAAGGTTTTTTTTTTGCGAGAAACAACCTTACCCTAGCTATATATTTCGGCATAACTGATTTTTGGTATTGACCCACTTAAATCCCTCATGTGCTTTACACATCGGATTTTTATACTCTTTTGAGGAGTAACTGGAGGGATAGGAAAAGGAAATATTTGACGCACATATGACCTTTATAGAAAAAGTGGTATAAATAACCCGAAAATTTGTGGGTCAACACCAGAAACCGATGGGTCAACATATGAAATACGGTAAAGTTATATCGTGCAAAAAAAAAAAATTAAGGTCTTAAGTTGCTAGAAAAATTAAAAAACATGTTTGTTGCAAAAAGTGGTATGTAAAAGGTTAGTTCTGACAAATTATTGAAAGCAAATCATAATACTTCCTCTGTTTTTTTTAAATGACCCATTCTTTAAACACACTTGTCGAGACACTAATTTAAACCTTAATATATCTAATTGTCACTAAGCAAAAACTATAAAAAGTTGATATTTTGGAAATGTACATTGAGATGAATCTAACAAATTCTCATATGACTATATTTTTCCTTAAATACAAATCGTAAGCGATAGTCGAAATCATGTATGTGAAGTGTCAAAGTGAAAATGAATCATTAAAAAAAAGGGAGGAAATATGATAATATACACTCAATCAACGAGCGAATAGAAGATGATATTATACTACCTCTGCTTTTTTTTATTTGCTACATTTGTTGTGCACGGTTTTCAAAGCATTATTTAACTCTTAATATCTCTTATTTCGCTTAAGTAAAAATTATAAAAATTTGATATTATGAATCTACACGTCGAGACGAATCTAACAAGATCATACATGACTATATTTTTACTTATAAAATAATCAAAATAATCGGTCAAAGTAGTGGCTTCATTTCCAAGGCAACAAATGTAGCAAATAAAAAAAAGCGGAGGGAGTAAAATTGAAGCATTCAAAACCAAGATGGTAGTGTTGTCACGTTCATGCTTTGATGCTTCTAAGATTCTATCTGATTATAACGAGATTTTCAAACATAGTACATTGTACGTGCAGATGTCGCTCCTCCTCTATCACCAAAAAGAAAATAAAAAAGATGGCGCGCCAATGACAATTCTGTAGGATTTTTGGTGACTTAATAGAAGTGTTGTTTTTATATTTGTAGTACTGTAATAATAAGAAGCGTAATGGGTAGAAGATATAATCACAAGGTGAGATATTAGTGTTGATAAGGAGGGAGATTAGTATATAAGAAAAAACTTGTATTCAAAAAACTTGGATTTCTTCACATTCCATCAAATAGTGTAATGATCTATTTATAGAGGAAAGATGTCGGTTACTTTCCTTCTAGCAATATCCATTTAGTAATCTACCCGTCTCATTCACGGCTCTCCGGTGACACTGACACCTTCAGCCACCACCGGCAGAGGAGCGCCTCCTCGATCGCTTTCCCTCTCTCGCTTCTCCGTCCACCATCCCCGGCAAGTTAGCCCACCGCAAGCATCTCCTCATCTGCTATTATTTGTGTTAAATATGGGTCTGGGCCGCACCCATCATAAGGAGAGAGAGTCAACTTCACAACGCAAACGAGGTTCTACCTTAAAACCATATGGCAATAAGGGGAGTAGCCCATTTGCATTATAAAATGAACTCATCTCTCTTCTTTAATCAATGTGGGACACTCACATGTGGTGTGCGCTATACATAATAGCTTCAACAATTTGTTAATACAATATTTTCAAGTACGCCATTTAACATTTAAGTTCCTCCCACCCCCACAAGGCTCTCCTTCTACCAACGGTTAGTGTTTGTCTTGGACGAGAATACTATGTTCATGTTCCTCCCTCCTCTTTAATTTCGAGTTTACATGGTCACTATATTGCCTTATTACAATTACTAGTACTTTTTGCACGCGATGCGTGCGTAACATCGTGTGTGTGATTTTGTGGAAATTTTCAATTTAATCCTCATTCATTATATTGATTTAAAAATTTGATTTAGATGTAATTATACATATAAGTGTATAATTTTATATCTATAGATAGTGAATAAGGATTATATAGGAAATTTCAATTATTACTTTGAGAGTTGTACATGTTTACTTTGTTTTTAAAAACCTGGAAGTTACGTTTATTTAAAAAAAATCTACCAATTACATCAGTGTTCTTTTTTTAATTTCCATGACTTTTTTGCCCTCATTAATTATCTTAGAATAACAAATACATAAAGGGTATTTAAGGGAATGCAGGTGGACACCAAAGTCCTCAAGAGTTCCTATATATAATAGAGATGTATTTTTGTTTCCAAAGCTGCACAAACCGTCTTACAAAGTCAACGATATCATTAGCATGGTTCTTTTTCCCGACGGAATAAGTAGCATGTTAAGTTTAGGTTTTAATGGTCTATTTACTTAGTCATTGAAATCCATTTTTCCAATATCAACTTTATTTTCTATAATAATTAAATATACACAATCAAATTAAAGATATTGATGCTGAAAGTTATAAACTTATAAATGTGCAAGGTTGAAATAGTACAAATAAAACAATGACATTAGTGGTCAAATTTTAATGAACCACCAACTCATGATAATTCCATAATACAAGCAAACTAGATGCTAGTATTTTCCCCTCAAAATAAAAATAAAAAGATGCTAGTTACCTAAGCAATCCCTATTTGAAGTTTGAGAACTAAAACTAGTTCAATCGTTCTCAATTTTTATATTTGGGACCATAACCAACAAATGCAGCTTGTTTAACCAGATCAACAATATTTAATTAGTTTTGGATAAAAAAAACTAGATATACAAATAATTGAATTGCTCATCCCTAGCTAGGTGATTATATAAATATTTCCGACGGACTTTAATTTATATATCTTTGTTAATATCAGGTGACTTATAAAGTATTTGCATGATATGTGTTTATCTTAATATCATTTGCTAACAAATTTATGCAAATATCTATTAGACAGGGTAGATCCAATAAAAAAAATAGAATTTTCTGTTCTAAGGAATGTGGGTTGAACTTGTACCTGTTTGCTACACTCGGACATAGACCTGGATCCAATTAATTCGATCTTTTGACATCCTAGCTAGATAGAAAGGAAAATCTTTATTTGGAAATTTTTCTAACATTATTTAAAACTTTATTCTAGAAAGATTAAGGAGTTGAATTTCAGCTTGAAGATCAAATATATAGACTCGGAAAATTAAGGAAAAAGATGAGGCTATTGAAGGTGGCAACATGTAATATGAATCAATGGGCAATGGACTTCGACGGCAATATGAAGAATATAAAGGACTCAATTTCTAGGGCTAAAGATGTTGGTGCTGTCATTCGCTTAGGCCTTGAGCTCGAAATCACCGGTTATGGATGCGAAGATCACTTCTTGGAGCTTGATACTATCACTCACGCGTAATTTCCCCTCTATCTTTTTATACTTAATTCCCTAATGTCATCTCTTTATACTTCCCTAATTTCATCTTTTTATACTTCTTGGAGCTTGAAGTATTTGTTGAATGTCTATGATTATTATTTAAGACCGTGGTTACCAATTTTTATTAGTTCTTTAGTGGAAAAAAAGAATTATATGTAAGGCTGACATTTTGATAAACTAATTTAATATTAATAGGGTCGTTCCTGAGTTTTCATGGACACAAGGCGAAATGAATAACACGGGCCCTTATATACTAGTAAAAGAAATTCAAAAACATGCATGATGATCATTGATAATGGTCCTTCCTTATATTGACAAATAGTAATTAAAAAAACGGTTTTTTCACCATATACCCCCGACAAATCACGAAATTCACCATATACCCTTAATGTTTCAAATATTCACCGTATACCCCTGAGTTTTCAGAATTGTGCACCATATACCCTTTTTCTAACGGAAGTTAGGTTGCCGTTAATGTTATTTACAATATTGCCATCATTAACCTCTAATCCTTAATTCTAATCCTAATACTAACCCTAATTCTAACCCTACCCAAACCCTAACAAACCCTAACTCCCCCAAACCCTAACCCACCCAGCCCCACCACCCCTCCCACTCCCCCCACCCCAACCCCCACCTCCCTCCCCCTCCTCCACCGCCGATGCCCGTCCCCACTACCTTTCCTCGCCGATTCCCCTTCCCCCCTTCCCTCGTCCTCGTCGATTTCCCCCTCCCCCTTCCCCAGTCAACTTCCCCCTCCCCGTTCCCCATCCCTCGCCGATTTCCCCCTCCCCCTCCCCCTTCCCCGTAGATTTCCCTCTCCCTCTTCGAATTTCGAACCTCAAGCTTCGGATCTCGCATTTGGCATAAAAATTGTGCTTCGTGTGTGCTTTCCTAGGTTGGGGACTCAATTTCGGGTTGGGGACTCGACTCGAAGTGGGGACTCGAACTCGTATTGTTGGTGCTGCGTGCGGCGGGGGCCGCAGTGGGCGGGGGAATCGAGGGAGATGGGAGGGGATGGGTGGGGCCGCGCAGCAGGGGGAATCGAGGGGGAGGGGGGAGGGGCTGCAGTGGCGGGGGGAATCGTGGGGGGAGGGAGGGGATGGGTGGAGCCACAGCGGTGCGGGGAAGGGGAGGAGGATGGACCGGGGCAGCAAGCGGGGGGGAGGGGTTGGGGCTGCGGCGGTGGGGGAGGGTTGGGGGCTGGGCCGGGTTAGATGGGAGGGTGGGGGGGAGGGTGTGGGGGCTGGGCCGGGGTGGAGGGGGAGGGGGAGGGAGGGTGGGTTAAGGTTAGGGTTTAGATTAGGGTAAGGGATTAGGGTTTAGATTTTAGGGTTAGGGGGTTAATGGTGGCAAAATGGTAAATAAAGCTAACGGTGACTTAACTTCCGTTAGAAAAAGGGTATATGGTGCACAATTTTGAAAACTCAGGGGTATACGGTGAATATTTGAAACATTAAGGGTATATGGTGAATTTCGTGATTTGTCGGGGGTATATGGTGAAAAAACCGTTAAAAAAACACTCTTATATAGTAGCAATCTATTAAACACACAATTTACATTAAGTACTATACATTGATAGCTCTTTCTGCAATTTCATATATTATGTGTGTATTTTCTACCCTCTTATTGTGTGTTCGCTAACCTATGAGAATTTAATTGTCAAAAAAAAATTACTAACCTTCTTATAAATAATTTGCTAAACCAAATTTTTTGATTTGGTTTCTTTTTTCCTTCCATTTCACAAATAATAATACGTCCAATGCAAGTGAAACTCACAATTTTTAACAATTATATATAAGTTATAACACAATAAAAGCATTATATTTTTTACAATCTTCTAATAACCCCCTGTATTTCACCCTTGGATTCCCCTAAATATCCATGTTATAACTTGTAATAAGTTAGAAATATAGAATACCTCTTTAATGTAATGAATATAACAATCTGACCTGAAAATACAAAATGCCAAGGATCAAGATAAAAATGAGGTCCATTACCCACACCATTACAAATAGCCAAAAACTTCCATTAATTTTTTCAATTTACCATATCCATTGCCCAACTCAAAATAAAATAATGCCAGCAAATGCAAAGAAGCACGAGGCCAATTACTGAAAGCATGAAAAAAAAGGAGGGAAGCTAACATTAGTTTTGATTAATTAAGAGAGAAGCAATATTTAAAGAGGTGGCTCATGTTGAAAAGAGTTGAAGGTTTAATGGCTTAATTATATACTCAGTTTTCACATTGTTAAAGACTTCTAGATAGTAATTTTGATTTGGAAAACAATGAGGTTTTAATATTTTATTTTTGCTCAACCAAAATCTAATTGAATTTTATTTATTGGGCCCCTATATCGGCCACCTCACTCCTTACCTACCCTCAGCCCTCAGGGTCCGCCTGACTACCAACAACTTTGACCAACCTTGATCACCCCACACCATCACACCACCACTTGACGCGAAGAGCACCACCACCTACCCACGACACCAAGCCACTGAATCTACCACCTGAAGCCACCACAATCACCACCAGCAAGCAACGTGACCACCGCAGACACCACCCACAATCACCCGCGAGCACCGAAACCACCGTACACACCACCCACAACCACCTACAAGCACCGAAACCACCGCAGACACCACCCAAAACCACCCATGAGAACCGAAACTACCGCACATACCACCCACAACCACCCGCAAGCACCGCACCGCACACACCACTACAACCACTCGCAAGCAACTTACCAACATGCACTAATCCATAAAACCCACACCCAGCCCCACCACCTTAAAGACCCATCCTCACCCATTAGACAACCATAACCCACTCGAAAAAAACCTACCACCCCAAAGATCCACCACCAAGGATGGGAAACCTGATCTTCTTATCATTAACATGGCTTTAGAAGGTCGAATTCGACCATAAAAAAACCCGAATTTGACTTTTAAGGAGGTGGTGAGATAAAAGAGAAGAAAATAGGGAGAAGGGGAGGCTGCGACGGGCCATTGCCGGAGCGGGATGGGGAAGCAGTGCGATGTCGGAGCAACGACGGTGTTGGCGGTGTCGGGGTGGGGAGGGGTAGTGGCAGCCGACAGCACATCAGGGGAGGCAGAAATGGTGGAGGAATAGGGAGAGGATGAAGAAAGGTGGAAGAGTTATATACCAAGTTACCAACCAAACAACCTTTTTAATCAAAGGGTTTTTGTTTCCTTTCCCCCTCTACCCATTTATTGATCTTCCCTTTACCCGTGGAAACCAAACGCCTCCTAAATTGAGTCAAAATCGTATAGTTTTTCATAACATTTATAGCCCAATAAGTTAAATTTAGTAAAATGTTAAATAATGGGCTTGGGCTACACCCGTCAGTGCAGGAGAGTTTAAACAACTTACAAGACTAAAGGATCGAGGTTCCATCCTAAAACCAATTGTGTCAATAGGAGAAGTAACTCCTCAAACTATTGAGTTGTTTAACTTAACTAACATGTGGGTTGTTTGTGGGAAAATTTGCTTTGATATCCAAGATCTAACCTGCTCTAATACCATGCATGATAAAATAGGGAGAAGGATTAAATATTGGTCGTATATATACAAACTATGGAAACCATAAGATAGGAAACAATCTTCTCAAAAGATAATACTACCAAATATCCTAAAGATAATTATTGCTAAATCATATCCTAACATTAATTAAACAACCTTAAAGATATTAAGAGCGTAACATTATATATGGGAAACTAGCCATATATGCACACGATGCGTGCTTTAATTTCAAAACTTGTTATTCTATTATATACTTCATCCGTACTATAGTTATGATTACACTTAAAATGTGAATGATTAATAGTAGATGAATTAATTCGGTAATGTAAAAAATTAACAAAGGTTGTGAGTGATTTTTAATATTAATTTTTTGTGAATGAATTTTGAACAAAAAGAATAGACATAATGAGTTGGTTTGACTAAATTAAAGAGTATCAAAGGTAGTGAATGTTTCAAACTTTTCAGGTGGATGTCATGTAAACTTTTTTCTTATAGATATTTTGTCAATTTAATTTTTTGATTGAAATACTTGATGCTTATACCATTTTTAACTTGTTTAGAATAATGGCAAGTTGAAATGAGAAAGGGTTCTTAAATTGTTTTCTTTTATAATTTATTTTTTCATTCCATTAGATCATTAAGGGTATTTAGTATTTTCAGAGGGGGACACCATCTTCCTTCCCCTTCCCTTATATAATAAAGATATATCATGATAATAAAGTATTTTCCAACACTAAACCTTAAATATCTCTATAACAAAAAACAGACACTTAAAATTGCACCCATATTTAGTAAAAAAAATCCTAATAATAGTAGCATATGTATTTTTTGGAAATAATAATTAATTTATTGATTAAAAGTCATAAGACATCTGCAAAATAATTAAAAACCAATAAATACATATCAAATTGGATCAAACAAAATTCTATTATGAAAAAATCATGATCGTTGATAAGCTCTAACAATTCTGCAAACCCTCTTCCACATCGTTGTTTGATATAGCCTTCTACGAGGAGGTCTATTGATCTGTTGTACTTTTGACGTAGAACCTTATTTGATTAGCTAATTGTAGATGAAGTATTGACAAATCCTGCGAACCCACACAAATTCCCATCAAAAAGTTAATTTGTAAGAAAAAACAAAACACCAAAAGCAAAATTCCCAAACGTAACTGTCACAAGGAGAGAGATAAAACCCAACATGTGGGTGGATAACCCAATATATGGGTAGAACAACTCTCCATTAGAGAGAAACTGAAGATTTATAGTAAACAAACACTTAAAAACAACAATAAACAGAACAAACGGGGTCTACCACCGCTCAAAAGGTGGTGGTATATCCCCCTAGATAAAAAAAAGGAAAATTTTCAAAAAGAAACTACCTTTTATAATAAACTAACTTTTTTCAAAAAACTACCTTTTCTTTCATAAAACTACCTTTTATAGCAAAATCATTTCAAAACACTACCACTTAACGGTTTTAGTTAAATTTGACCGTTAAAATGAGGTTTGACCATCACTACCTTGTCGGAGCACAACTCTTCTCCCTCCCGAATGACCCACGACCTCGTTGTAGCCCAACTACAATCAATTTGAGTTTGGTAACGTGCTAACGTGAATAACACGTGATTGTCAAACCTCGTTTTAACTGTTAACATAACTAAAACCGTTAAGTGGTAGTGTTTTGAAAGGAAAGTACTATAAAAGGTAGTTTTATAAAATTTATTTTCTAAAAGTAGCTTTTGAAAAAAGTTTGTTATAAAGGTAGTTTTTTAAAAAATTTCCAAATAAAATTAGGGTTTTTAGAAAGGAAAGAGAGAGAAACGGCTAGGTTTTTTTTTACTTTCATAGCATAGAACGATTAGACCTGATTTAGTAACATATGTAGTTTATATTCCTAACCATGTAATTGATTTAATCGAGTTACGAGTTAAGACACATTAATTAATTGTAACACATGATCAAAAAATTGCAGATGGGAGTGTTTGAAGGAGATTTTGGTTGGGAACTGGACAGATGGCATATTATGCAGCTTTGGGATGCCTATTATTAGGGGATCGGAGCGTTACAATTGTCAGGTGCTGTGTATGAACCGAAAGATAATAATGATCCGACCAAAAATATGGCTTGCCAATGATGGTAATTATAGAGAGCTCCGTTGGTTCACTGCATGGAAGCAAAAATATCAGATAGTTGAATTTCAGCTACCTCCTGTTATCTCAGAAGCCATAAATCAAACCACAGTTCCCTTTGGCTATGGATTCATCCAGTTCTTGGACACGTATGCTGCATATATATCATTTTGTTTTGTCTCTTTATGACATGATGTCCTTTGCTACACTTTTTTTGTTTTAATCTAAATTTTATGATAGAGTATAAAACTATTCATGGTACTCCAACCATCAGCTTAACCTTTTGGTTGAGTTGGTCCTTTGGCATGGTACCAGAGTCAGCGTAACATAAAGGTCACGAGTTCAAATCTCATCCACCCTTCCATTCTAAGTGGAATATTTAGCATCATACATGAGGGAGGCTTGTGCTGCATCCACACTTCAAGCCCAATGGGCTCTTGTGTGAGGGGGCGTGATAGAGTATAAAACTATTTCTTTTGGCAATTTAAAACCGATCCTTATCTCCGTGTTTGCTACATGTCAAAAAATCTGGTGGCTATCTAATAGGACTAATAAATCGAATTTTTTAGAATTTTTTCAAAAAGATCGTTATCTATATTAATAATCAAAACTATGTGTTGTTTAGATGTGCGTGGAAGTCATATTAAAACAACTATTATAGAACGAAATGAGCATAATTCATATTAGACCATGTGAGATGAGAGGAAAAAAGTAGTAAGTTTTTGCGGTTTCATTTTAGACTATTAAGAATATTTTGGGACGTGCATTTCTAGGGTCCTATATTATGGTATGTGGGTCATTCTAAACACCATACTAGAGAGCTCTGCCCACTCCTCAATTATCTTTGCCATTAATTATTACAAATAATCTTGTTCATATTACATGTTATTTCTTTATTCCCCTGTTGGTATTGTTGATATGAGAATCATCAAAACAAATTATTTTAACTTCTTGTCAGAGCTCTTGCTGCTGAAATTTGCGAGGAGCTATTTTCTCCAGTTCC
Source organism: Beta corolliflora (assembly GCA_947648045.1). Taxonomy (NCBI): domain Eukaryota; kingdom Viridiplantae; phylum Streptophyta; class Magnoliopsida; order Caryophyllales; family Amaranthaceae; genus Beta; species Beta corolliflora. Next base: position 441,615 of record CANSZD010000876.1, on the reverse strand, counting down.
ACCTCATGCCGAGCTTGCATTGAATGGTGTTGAAGTGTTTATGAATGCCAGTGGAAGCCACCATCAACTACGAAAGCTTGATCTTCGAATGCGTGGTTTTATAGGTGCTACGCATACTCGTGGTGGAGTTTACATGTATAGTAATCACCAGGGTTGTGATGGTGGACGCTTATATTATGGTATCTCTTTGATCTGTTTGTTTCTTCCTCCTTTTTTCTAATTTGACTAGAAAACCTGAATTACAACCATTTGATGAATTGGAGAATTTGATTGTGTTTTACACTCTCTCTCTCACACACACTCTATATAGATATATATATATACACACACTACGGCTACGGCTACGGCTACTACTACTACCTTTATGCCTTTGTAATAATCTACATAGTTTGAATTTCACGTTTGTCACGAAACTTTGAATAATAACATCCTTTGATGATTAATTACGAACAAATGAAAATTATAAAATATTTATATTTGAGAAATATATGTCAAGATGAATCTAACAAGATCTCATATTAGTATATTTTTCTTGAATAAAATAAACCACAAAACATTATCGAAGTTAAGTGTGTAGATTAGAAAGAAATGGAGGACATTTGTTATTTTTCGATCTTCGTTCAATACATGAGTGAGTTTGACCATCTATATCTTTGATTGCTACTTTCTAGTGAAAATTGTAAAAGTCGGTATTTTAATATATATTATAACAAAATTTAACAAGATTTTTGCGAAATATATATATATACCACCTCCCGACCTACTTGTCCTACTAACAATAGAAAAGTATAGTTTACCTATTTAATTTTTGTGCCTTGGTTTGGTTTGGTAGATGGGTGTTGTTGTGTTGTTGTGAATGGAGATGTGGTTGCGCAAGGCTCGCAATTTTCATTTAAAGATGTGGAGGTTGTCGTTGCTCAAGTGGATCTTGATATTGTAAGTTCCTATGTTGTGACTTTTAGATTTTCCACATGGTTTGTTATATCATATTCTTGGGTTTCCTTTGTCCTCTTCAGTAATGAGTAAAATATACTACCTCCCGAATTACTAACAATTGTTTTTTAGCTTCGTGCTAATTGATATAATTCCATTTATGAATCATTTACCACCCTTTTTCTCTTTATTTACTACAATCACATGATCATGTTGCTCTATTTTATCACCTTTCTATATCCTTTAATTTGTTGTCAAACCCATATGTACCAATTAATAAAAATTGGAGAAAGTGTAAAAGTAATACTTCCTCCGTTCTATAATAAGTGAAACATAGGGATTGGGCACAAGATTTAATAAACATCACTTTCAAAAGTCAAAAATTCATAAAATACCCTTTTCATTATCAAAAGGAGGAGAGAGAAAAGCAAACCACACAAGTTTGTGATGGGTGTTCTTGTCATTTTGTCACTTTTTTTTCCATTTAAGGTATGTTTCACTTATTTTGAAACGTTCTAAAATAGTAAGTGTTTCACTTATTATGGAACGGAGGAAGTACATAGGACTAGATATTTCAATATAAAAAATAGAAGTATTATGTTTCACGTTTTTACCAATATATATTGGTCAAAAGAACTATTAGTCAATGTTTAACATTTTCTATTACAAAGATATGTGGGATACAATATTATTTAGCAACATACAGAAGTGGGGAGTGCACGTGTATGTTATACTTCCTTTAGTTCACATATATATGCAACACTTTGACTTTTGTACTATGTATAATATTAACTTTGACTATATTATTAATTAATATACATAAACATACACATATGTATAATCACTGTTATTGTTATTGCTCTTGTTAAGGTCAAAAGAGAAGATTCTTAGAATGAGAAAGATCTTTTTAACATAGTTTTTGAACAAAATGTGCATCATTTTTCGAGAAAAGGTACTTGTAGCTCGAAAACTGAAATATGTATATTTAGCTCAAAAAATAAGCATATGTATTGATGTATCCTTCTCATATTTATGAAACATTTTATTGGATATTTCCCCTATGTAGGGAAAGATCACATGATAAAGCATCTTACATGAAAAATGAGATCTAGATCACAACCCCCTCCCACCGCCTGATTTTTTATAAGGTTGGAGTCACAACATTTCTTCATGAGAATCACATTTTTTCTCATTTCTCGAGTAAATATACATTTTCCTGTAAACTTATCTCTCTCTCTCTTTCCCCCCCTCTCCCCCAGAAGGGTACATATCCAATATAAACATTTTTAAATGAGAAGGGTATATGTGCATATATGTTTTTAATTAAATATGCATATTTTAGTTTACAAGCTTAAGTACTCTCTTAAAAAAGAAGACGCACATTCGGTTAAAAACAATGCACATGATAAAAAGTTCCACATTTAGTTAAGTCGATATGCAAATTTGGTATACAAAAAATATACAAATCAAACAAAATCTTTTTTTATCCTTCTCATTTTACCATAGATCTCTCTAATATACTTCCTTCGTTTTCTTTTTAAGTGACGTGCTTTACTTATTTGGAAATGTCATAGTAAGTGACCCATAACTCAAGATAGGTAAAAAAGTAACTTCCAAGCCACTTATTTACAAAAATGGCCATTACTTATATACAAAATTGCCACCTAATTTTATTTTACTCACTTAATATTTCCTTAATAACCACGTGATCCCCACTTTCTCTCTCCAAACTCCTTTGGTATTGCTCCCCTTTCTCTCTATGTCACTTAAAAAGCAATGGAGGAAGCACACATATAAACACATTTTTCAGGAAAAATAATTACTATGGAATATTTATTTTGACAAAAGATTTTTTTTTAACTAAAATGGATTATTATTCCACTATTTTCACATTCTCATATAAGAGTTGTTCTCACCTAAACTTATCTCTCTCTCTCTCTCTCTATATATATATATATATATATATATATATATATATATATATATATATATATATATATATATATATATATATATATATATATATATATATATATGTTCAAGTTCATATGAGAACCACCCTTATGGTGAGAACCGTGATAATCCGCTCATTTTTCCTCATTTTACGAAGATTTTACTCATTTCACAATATTTTTGCTCATTTTATGTTTGGCTTATTTTATGTTTTTGCTCATTTTACATTTTTATGTTCATTTCACAATGTTTTTGCTCATTTCACGTTTTGCTCATTTTACGTTTTTACTCATTTAACTTTTTATGCTTATTTTACGTTTTTCTCATTTTGTATTTTTGCTAATCTTACGTTTTTGCTCATTTAATGTTTCTACTCATTTTGTGATTTTCTCATTTTTTATTTTTTTGGCTCATTTTATGAAGTTTTTGCTTATTTTTAGTGGTTCTCACCAAGAGGGTTCTAAAATTTTTTAGATGCAACATTTGATTTCTTTAATTATCCACTCGCCAGATAAGCATATGTTACATCTTAAAAGAAAGAGAAAGTATAATGTTGATATCTAAAATGTTGTTGAGCTAGCTAGTTTCAATAATATATCTTAATCCCTCCGTCTCCAATTGCTTGCCCCTTTTTCTTCTATGGTCATGATCAGTAAGTAACTAAAACCGTATAATTTCATTGATAAATAAAAATTGGCCCTGTTTGACAAATAAAGTTTAGAGTTTAGCTGTTAGAGTTTAGAGTTTGCTGTTAGAGTTGTAACTTTTTGTTCAACAGATTTGACTGTTGATTTGATAACTTTTTTTTATAAATGTGTTTGGTAACAATTAACTGATTGCTAAAAGCTTATTGCCATTTGTTTGTGTGAAATGACATTTATAGACATTTTAATACATATGATAGTATTATTTTTAGAGGCAAAAAAGTCATTGAACATATGTTTACCTAATCCTCTAAAGAAAAAGCTCCTATTAGGAGCTTTTTCATTTTGAGAGTTTTTATTCCAAAACTCTCTCTAAAACTCTCTTTTACCAAACACCCCTTTTAGAGTTTTTGACTAGTCAAAACTCTACAAGTGATCCAAAACTCTCTTTTTGCTCCAAAACTCTAATTGCCAAACACCCCCAATCTTATCATATGTGATCTTATTGCATTCATTGTAAAGTGTTTTTTTACAAGATATCAACTTTTAGAATATTTACTCATAGATTTTTAAAAATATTAGCAGTCAAATTTGTATATTGAAGATTGTGAAATAAATATATAGGACAGACAATTTGGGACTAATGTAGTATTCTCAAATATCAAATTTTTATATCTTTAGTTATAATAAACTAAAAACATCAATAGTCAAAGTTGTTGTGTTGTGGCAAAACAAAAATCAAGTATTGCATGATTTTAGACCATACTAAGTTACTAACACGTCTACCAATAATAATTTTTTCATTGGAGTTTCAGATATGTGGTGAATTGCTAGATCCTAGGCTCCTACTTTGATCATTGCAATGTCATATTTAATAACAGGTTGCTAGCCTTAGGGGCTCTATGAGTAGTTTTCAAGAGCAGGCAGGCAGCAAAAAAAGAGTCGCATCAATTCCAGCACCTTACAAACTTTGCCGATCATTCCACTTGGAAGCACCCATTTCCAGTCCAATTAAGGTTAGCGCTTCTTCACCTGATCTAGTGTAAAGTTGTAGGCAAAGGCAACATCTCATGCCATGCAAGTTTAATAATGATAGGGTTTTAAGGTGTTAACACACATGTTAGATTGTCCCACATTGAAGAAAAAGAGAGAGGATGAGTAACATATAAGCTTAATGGACTACTCCTCGTATCACTGATTGGTTTTAGGATGGAACCTCATCAAGGCTTGTGTGTGGTCACTCTCTCCTCCGACGTGGGTGTGTGTGCAGGCACAATGATGTTATTTATCATAGGGTTTTTAGGTTACAACATTTGCTTAGTTAGTTATAACTAGGGGTGTTCACCGGTCCAAGACCGGACCGGACCGGAACCGGCTGGACCGGTGGACCGGAATCTGGAAAAAAATTGGACCTGGACCGGACCGGAAAAATTCGGTCCGGTCCGGTCTGGACCTGAATTTTTCCGGTCCGGTCCGGTCTTGGACCTGTTGGACCGGAATCTTTTTTTTTTACAAAAAAAACTTTTTTTATTTGATTTAAAAATATTTATAAATTAGATATATTAAAATTTAATAATTTTAATAACAATATTCCTAAAGTTAATAAATAGTAGGTTTTTAAATTTCTAACTTTTTACTCCCTTTTACACTTTTTTAACATATAAACTTTTTTTTTACTAAAAAAATCAGAAATTCCGGTCCACCGGTCCGGACCGGAATTTTCCGGGTTTGGACCGGACCGGACCGGAAACCCGGAATCGGGATTTTCTTCGGACCGAGGACCGGACCGGAATCTTTGGTCCGGTCCGGTCCGGTCCGGTCCGGTCCGGTCCAGATTCCGGTCCGACCCTGGTCTTTGAACAGCCCTAGTTATAACCGTATAAGCCGTGTATTTCCCCAGTTTGCATCCTGTCATAAAGAGACACAATTATGAATTTGTAGATTAGGTATCATGAACCTGAGGAAGAGATAGCTTTTGGACCTGCTTGCTGGCTATGGGACTACTTAAGAAGAAGCGGAGCTTCTGGTTTCCTACTTCCCCTTTCTGGTGGTGCTGATAGCTCGTCTGTTGCTGCAATTGTTGGTTGCATGTGTCAGCTCGTTGTCAAAGGTGAGTTTTATGTGGAAAAACCTTAGTTGGTTAGTTGAACAGATATTACCTAACTAAAACTCCTAAAAGAAAAATCCCTATTGTATTACTTTCACATTATAGATCATTGTGTATGCAAATACATTGTTTGGGGAAGCATTTTAGCTACCTTAAATGATAAGGTGCTAACATATTTTAGGTGCTAAAATGATTAGTAGTGTTTGGAGAGCACCTAAAATAAAATTTCAGGTGGTTGAAATGACTTAAATGATAAGTTAAAATATTTACCTTTTCAAAATCAGGTGATTGAAATTTTGGAAAATCTTTCCAAAATTTTGACAACAACTAATTTTGCCAAAATAATTTATCAACTTAATCAACTAACTTTGCCAAACAGTTAAAGTAATCAGTTACTTTATCAGTTCCAGCACCTTATCAGTTTCAGCTTTATCTTATCAGCTTCAGTTAACTTATCAGTTTCATTTTATTTTCAGCTAGTATTACCAAACAGAGCTAAATATATTTTTGTTGGTTTTGTTTGTTTTTTCAATAGTGTCAAATACACATTTTTATTAGTCATTAATATCTTGAAAAATATATGTGAGCATAAATTATATAAAGTTGATGTATTGAAACAAATCTAACAAACATTATGTGATGTATGACTATGTCCTTTTTATTAGGGTTTTTTTGTGGGGAAGGACCAATTAAAATAGGCTTTTTGTGGGGAAACACCACTTAAAAACTTTTTTGGAGGGAAGGACCAAATAAAATACTTCCGTTGGCAACTAAACACCACATTACGATCGATTTTCAGGCGAAATTGTCAACTTTCCGGCGTTGACTTATATTTTCCTCCAAAATATATTAGCCTATATTTGGTTCTAACTTGCCTATTTTGTGTATTTTCAATCAAAACAACTTATAATCACATTAAACTAACTATATATATGATCTTTGAGGTGTTTATAACTTAAACTAGCATCAAACTACTCGTATTCATTCATTTTCAAGTGAAATGGCCTAAAATGGCCTATATTAGCCTATATTTGGTTCTAACTTTCCTATTTTGTGTATTTTCAATCAAAACAACTTATAATCACATTAAACTAACTATATATATGATGTTTGAGGTGTTTATAACTTAAACTAGCATCAAACTACTCGTATTCATTCATTTTCAAGTGAAATGACCTAAAATGGCCTATATTAACCTATATTTGGTTCTAACTTGCCTATTTTGTGAATTTTCAATCAAAACAACTTATAATCACATTAAAACTAACTATATATATATGATGTTTGAGGTGTTTATAACTTAAATTAGCATCAAACTACTCGTATTCATTCATTTTCAAGTGAAATGGCCTAAAATGGCCTATATTAGCCTATATTTGGTTCTAACTTTCCTATTTTGTGTATTTTCAATCAAAACAACTTATAATCACATTAAACTAACTATATATATGATGTTTGAGGTGTTTATAACTTAAACTAGCATCAAACTACTCGTATTCATTCATTTTCAAGTGAAAATGACCTAAAATGGCCTATATTAGCCTATATTTGGTTCTAACTTTCCTATTTTGTGTATTTTCAATCAAAACAACTAATAAATACATTAAACTAACTATATATATGATGTTTGAGGTGTTTATAACTTAAACTAGCATCAAACTACTCGTATTCATTCATTTTCAAGTAAAATGGCCTAAAATGACCTATATTAGCCTATATTTGGTTCTAACTTGCCTATTTTGTGTATTTTCAATCAAAACAACTTATAATCACATTAAACTAACTATATATATGATGTTCGAGGTGTTTATAACTTAAACTAGCATCAAACTACTCGTATTCATTCATTTTCAAGTGAAATGGCCTAAAATGGCCTATATTAGCCTATATTTGGTTCTAACTTTCCTATTTTGTGTATTTTCAATCAAAACAACTTATAATCACATTAAACTAACTATATATATGATGTTTGAGGTGTTTATAACTTAAACTAGCATCAAACTACTCGTTATCATTCATTTTCAAGTGAAATGGCCTATATTAGCCTATATTTGGTTCTAACTTTCCTATTTTGTGTATTTTCAATCAAAACAACTTATAAATACATTAAACTAACTATATATATGATGTTTGAGGTGTTTATAACTTAAACTAGCATCAAACTACTCGTATTCATTCATTTTCAAGTGAAATGACCTAAAATGGCCTATATTAGCCTATATTTGGTTCTAACTTTCCTATTTTGTGTATTTTCAATCAAAACAACTTATAATCACATTAAACTAACTATATATATGATGTTTGAGGTGTTTATAACTTTAACTAGCATCAAACTACTCGTATTCATTCATTTTCAAGTGAAATGGCCTAAAATGGCCTATATTAGCCTATATTTGGTTCTAACTTGCCTATTTTGTGTATTTTCAATCAAAACAACTTATAATCACATTAAACTAACTATATATATGATGTTTGAGGTGTTTATAACTTAAACTAACATCAAACTACTCGTATTCATTCATTTTCAAGTGAAATGGCCTAAAATGGCCTATATTAGCCTATATTTGGTTCTAACTTTCCTATTTTGTGTATTTTCAATCAAAACAACTTATAATCACATTAAACTAACTATATATATGATGTTTGAGGTGTTTATAACTTAAACTAGCATCAAACTACTCGTATTCATTCATTTTCAAGGGAAATGACCTAAAATGGCCTATATTAGCCTATATTTGGTTCTAACTTTCCTATTTTGTGTATTTTCAATCAAAACAACTTATAAATACATTAAACTAACTATATATATGATGTTTGAGGTGTTTATAACTTAAACTAGCATCAAACTACTCGTTATCATTCATTTTCAAGTAAAATGACCTAAAATGGCCTATATTAGCCTATATTTGGTTCTAACTCTCCTACTTTGTGTATTTTCAATCAAAACAACTTATAAATACATTAAACTAACTATATATATGATGTTTGAGGTGTTTATAACTTAAACTAGCATCAAACTACTCGTATTCATTCATTTTCAAGTAAAATGGCCTAAAATGGCCTATATTTGATTCTAACTTAAACTTGCATCAAACTTTTCAATCATATTTGCCTATAAATATATGTTTTGAAGTATGTACCGAGATTTGCTTTGCTTTCTTGTTTGCTGGAATTTCTCCTTTTCCAGGAACAGTCTTAAAATGAGTCTTCAAGAACAACTCGGGAGCAGTAGGGACTAGGGAGTACTCCTCCTCTACTCTTTGCCTGTAGACATTGTTGAACAAAGGCTTTATTTTTTACTCATACCGAAAATGTCATGTAAATTACACTAAGTAGTAGATATGAAACATATTTACCATCTTCCTAGCATGCTGTGCCGCCGAAATAGAACCCTGAAAGTGTGACGGCTCAATTGGATTAGACAGGGAGCCACCTCTTCGGTTTTTCTTCGCCTTTTTAGATTTTTCCCGAAATATTGGCTCTTCACTTCTCTTCTTCATGTCTTCGTAGATCGTCTCCCCCAACCATTTTGGCCTTTCTTTGGCTTTCTTAACCACCCAGTATCGCAAGTCTCTCAGACGAGATGAAGCTTTTTTCTTGTAATCCTTCCTCACTTGGCATTCTAACTCAAGAGCCCATTCGTAAATACCCTTTAGTCAAACATTAAACAAAGATATTAATAAAGTAATATAATCAATGAAATTTTTCATAATTCGATTCATACATACTGTGAAAATGTTCCACCAATGCGTCTTTGTTGCATTGTCGACCTCACTGTAATTGAACCAAGGTTGTCGAAAATGGCCCTGGAAAATGTCAGTGATGGACCCACTAACCTTGTTATCATCAAACCTGAATTGAAAACCAAACAAACACGTGAATTGTGAATACCATTGCATACAAATATCATGAAGCATATAGTAGCTTACGAACTTACCATAATCCAGTAGGGCTTAAAACCTTTCTTGGTGCACGGTTCGAACCTTCACCTTCCTCCGTATGAGTGTTCGGAGTCTCCGGTACGTGGCTACCAATGTCACGTGCCTGTGAATCATCTCCCTGTGTCTCTGCTATAGGGTTCTGGCTTCCTTCTACTTCTGGTGACTGAAAAAGCTCCCTCGGAATCAAAGTCCCACGACCTTGGCTTCCACCTAAGCCACCTCGACCTCCGCGGCCCTTAGGATTAGACATGATTACCTAAAATGCAAGAAATTAGAAACGCGCAAGATTAAACAAAACAATTGAAATAAATTCTTGTTACATTAAAGTATGAATAATCCAAGAATAAAAAAAACCGATTTCTTCAATATTAACAAATTACAACTTTATTTGCACCAAAAAACAAATCACATATATTGGGAAGAAAACAAAAAGAGCTATAATAATGGGCAAAACATATGGCTTATATTAACAAAACACAACTTAGACCTTGTAGTAGTTTGCAATCCCCCCCCTCACCGACCCCCTCGCAACATCTCACGGTAATTGTGGGCAATCCTCGCTTAGTTCATCATCACTATTAAGCCAAAGAGAAACACCAAAATTATATAGTTTTTAACATTCTCTAAACAAAAGTTTTTTTAATACATTATATTTCATGATGAAAAACTTACACAAAAATTAAAATATAGAATTTACATAAACAAAAACAATATAAATTGAAGACAAAATATGGTAAAAAATTGCTACTAACCTTACAATTAAGCCAAAGAGAAACACCAAAGTGCTACGTAATCCTACATCATGTAGAAAATCAATTATTAAACGGCACCTTTAAGCGTCAATTTCTACTAAACGAGCAACTCCAATAATAAGTAACTACGAATTTAAGTTCACAAGCACCCCTTTTGACTTAAAATAAGATTGCAATTAATGACTCAAAAAAAAAAATTCAATCATGGATTTGACAAGCATGGTTATAAACGCTGTGAACAAACTTAATTCCAAATTCTCAACATGTTCACCAGAAAGTACAATGCATATGATAAAAAACATAAACGTTTACATTTGCATTACCAAATAACAAACAAATGGATGTAAACCATCATCCATACAGAACACACATAGATGCATCATCTCTAAAATAAAAAATAATAGCCTAAGTTCAAGCTTGTTTTCATCAGATGAACAACACCCATATCTTCTTTCTTCATTATTCATCATCCTTTGTTTTTCCTTTGATATTAAGTCCAACAATTTTGGGTTACTTTCACCCATTCTTTTTTTCCACCAAATGTTAGAAAACAAAAATACCCACATGCTCTTTCTTGTTACTGATTTCACTCACCAAATCACTAAAATCTTACTATATTATAAGTAGTACGAACTTTGATTAAAGAAATGATATATTATAAGATCAAACACTTACATGAAGAAATATACATAAAATAAAGCAAGACTAACAAAATGTGAGTAAAAAACTGACAGAAAAAACAAGATTCGAATTTTTAGCAGAAATAACAAGATTTAGCAAAAACCCAATTTTCTGGGTTTAGTTTCATGAGTACACAAATTGTTAAAAAAAAAAAGAAATTGGCACTGCTTACCACCGGCGAAATGTCGGTCCGGCAAGAGTCGATGCAAGTTCGTCGCCCATGTTCGTCGCCTGAAGTTCACTTCTCTCACGAGGAAAAAACCCAACTGTTAGGGTTTGGTTCATGAGTATAAAAATTTTTTAAAAAAAGGAGAAAATAAAGCTTACCGCCGGCGAAGTGAGGTGGAGGTGGGTCGCTGCCGTTGGCTGGAGGAAGGAGGAGAGGCAGGTGGAGGTGGAGTCGACCGAGTTTCGTCGCTGCAAAAATCGCCCAAATTACTTCCCTCCTTTTTGTTGTTGAAAAAAAACCCGACTGAAAGAGCAGCTTCAATTAAACCCCTCCTTTAGAAATCAACGACCGTTTCAGAACGTCGCCCAAGCTAAAAAAAATTCTGCTTTAATTCCACAAAATCAACGACGGCTTTTAGCCGTCGTTATTTATCACCGACAGCTAAACCGTCGTTAAATGCTATAATAGCAGTCGGTAATCAACGACGGCTTCTAGCCGTCGCTTGTTATGATTATACCGACGGTTTTGTTAACCGTCGCTAATAGGCCGTCGTTATTTTGTGATTTTCTTGTAGTGATAAATTCTAACTAACTAACATAAATCCTAACAAAACCAAAATCACTACTCTAATCCTAACGTGCTAGAAGAGATGCTAGTTACCTGGATTTTAGGTGGAAAATAATACTAGAATGGCAAAGAAAGAAGAGAATAACATTGCTCCCGAAAACTCCAAGAATACCGGATGAGTCGTCTGTTTGATATAGAAACTGCAGATGCGTCTTTCACTTTCTTCAAAAACAAATTATACCAGGAGCAAGATCTTTCCGAGTAGATGAATTTTGACTACTCACACGTCCAATTCCGATAAGAGACGAAGGAGATATGATGCAAACAAGTTAGGTGTGCAAAAATGGACGAAAATCCGAGAAGAGAGAAGAACTCTTTCTCTTCCCTTCTAATGCTGGCGTGAAGGGAGGTTTTGAGTGCAACAAAAATAATGTGATTATTCATATCATTAAGCAAAGGTTTAATTGCATTAAGATGGGTTAATGGGGGGATGGCTCTTCACCTTTTGGTGGTTACAAAGAGGGATAAAATATGCTAGTACTATGCTTAATACTCCTCCTCTAAATTTTGGACAGCATAAGAAGGAAATGGGCTTGCAAAAATTCGTTACGTTGTTCGACCCATATTATATACAACGCTTAAAAACTAAAATCACACGCTACTCAAATTTATAGAATTACTAACTATATGATAAAACAAGTACGCACATTAATAATAATAACAAATAAAATTCCTAAATAAATATATGCACTTTAAATTAATAATTACAACAACATAATACAATAATTAAATAATTATACACTTTCAAAATAGTTTTTAATAATAAATTATTTTATTTTAACGGCAAATATCGTTTTTAATGTAAACAACGCTAAAAATAAAGAGTGAAAACTACGGGGTGTTACAGGTCATCCCTACACATACTTTAAAATTGTATGGCACAATGTTTTTATTTTATTTTATTTTGTACTATGGTTCACTCAAAAATGCTTGTGTTACCCGCACCCCCCCCCAACCCCCCTAAAAAAAAGTAACGCTGGTGTTGTTGGAATGCAGAAATTCACAATGGGGATGAACAAGTAAAAAATGACGCAATAAGGATAGCCCAGTATCCTGATGGCCAAATCCCAAGTGATAGCAAGGACTTCGCAAAACGCATTTTTTACACTGTATACATGGGAACTGAAAATAAGTACAAACTGCAACACTATCACTCCAAGAGATATCTTCTCGCATTATGTTGTGCATCATACTAGTGCCATTATAAGAGTGACTGACCATAAATGCCATTATGTCAATAATAATAAGTGAAAGAGAATGTAGAGATCACAAAGTAGGTAAGATAAAGTGAGAAATCAGAAGTCACTAAGTAAAAGAAATACTTCGTTCCATAAAGATTTACCGACCTAGGTTGTTCTTTCTTTTACAGGCTCCAAACATATTCTTGCCTATTGATATCTTAATTAACATATTTATAAACATTATAAAGGTTGATATATATTATAGTAATGAAAGTGTTCAAACTAATTTGATACAAGCATATATAAAAGAAAAGTGTTCAGACTATTCTGGAACTGAGGGAGTATTAAAACTAGTTTTTGACTGAATTTAGCTTGACATATATCATATATAAAGAAAATATTTTTTATGAATTCAAATTATCATGATTATTTGTAAGTCTTAGCAAAATTAGTGTATATAATCTAAAAGATTATTTAAAATTTCCACTAAAAAATATATAGCTTCTCTCTAACAGAAGACTATTTTACGGAATATATATCTTACAAATGGTTTAGGGCCAGGAGGAAAAGTATTAAGAAGAGAGTGACATATAATGTCACGGCTGATTTATGTTTTAGTATATTGTAACAAATTAATTAAAATTTAAATATCATCATTAAAACAAAATATAATAATAAATGGTAATATGAGAAGAAAAAATTGAACACTGAGTTCCAATCACCGATTTTTATAATTTCAATTTACCATTTTAACTCTGAAGGCCGTAAAGTTAAAATTGTTGTCTATCCAATAATTTGGGACATTGTTTCTGGGGCCTAATGTCTTTTTCTTTCTTTTAACAAAATGGTTCGATAAATCAAAACATGTTGCATACCCGGCCTGAGGATTCTTAATGGGTTGTTGTGATGATTTGAGATTGAACTCAAAGTACAGAAATGGAGTAAACTTCAGCTGAAGAAGTTCAGCTGAAAGTAGAGAAAAAAATTATCTTTCATTGAGATTTTAGATTGAAATTGTATTGAATCAATTTGTAAAAGTATTACACATGAGCTATTTATATTACAAGAGCTATTATGCTGATTGGCTGTAGTAATAACGAACTGTTGCCAGCTAAGCATTCTGTTACTAACAAACTAACTAACCAAGCTAACTAACAATCTTGTAGAAGAAGCTAGAATCTCCTGTGTCAGCTAGGAGAATCAGCTAGGAGGATCCTTAACAGCCCCCCTCAAACTAGGTATGGAAGAAACCAAACCTAGTTTGTGTAATAATAAATTATGCTGAGGTGAAGGCAGGATCTTAGTGAAGATGTCAGCAAGCTGGCTTGAAGTAGGAAGATAAGTTAGCTGTATGAGGCCTTCTAGAACCTTGTCCCTAGTGAAATGACAATCTATGTCAATATGTTTTGTACGTTCATGGAACACAGGATTTTTGGCTATGTAGATAGCACTCTGATTATCACAGTGAAGGGTGACTGGATCCAGCTTATCCAAACCAAGTTCTTGAAGTAACCTGACAAGCCATGTGATTTCACTTGCTGCTGAAGCCATGGCTCGGTATTCTGCTTCACTAGAAGATTTAGAAACAGTGCATTGTTTCTTGGACTTCCAGCTTATAGGAGAGTGACCAAGCATCATGATGTAACCAGTAATAGACCTTCTGCTATCAGGGCAAGAGCCCCAGTCAGAGTCTGAATAGGCCTGAAGAACAGGTGTAGAACATCCATTGAGAAGAATCCCTTTAGTGGCAGTACAAGAGATGTATCTTAAAGTGTGATGTAATGCTTGAAGATGAGGATCTCTAGGAAGATGCATGAATTGACTGAGGTACTGAACTGTATAGGTTAGGTCTGGCCTAGTGTGGGTGAGAAAATTCAGTTTGCCAACCATCTTTCTGTAGAACTCAGGATCAACACAGGGAGCTCCTTCATGAGCTGAGAGCTTGAGATTAAGAGGGAGAGGTGTAACAGCTGGTTTGAAAGAATTAACACCTGAAGCTTTCAACAATTCTTGTGTGAATTTATTCTGAGACAAGCAAATACCAGAAGGAAGATAGTTTATTTCTATACCTAGGAAGTAGTGTAGTTTCCCAAGGTCTTTGATGCTAAAAGTATCATGAAGATGAGCCTTTAATGAAGAAATACTGAGAGGATCATTGCCTGTTACAATGATATCATCAACGTAGACAGCAACAATAGTGATGGTGACATTAGACTTCTTTAAGAAGAGACTGTAATCATTCTTTGATTGGGAATAACCCAAGAGAAGCAACTCAGTTACTAGTTTGGCAAACCATTGCCTGGAGGCCTGTTTAAGACCATAGAGTGATTTCTTTAGTAAGCAAACTGTATTAGGAGGAGTAGATAAGCCAGCAGGAGGAGTCATGTAAACTTCTTCTATCAAATCACCATGTAGGAAGGCGTTATTGATATCCAATTGCCAAAGATTCCAACCTTTAGAAGCTGCTAATGCCACAATACATCTAACTGTGGACATCTTGATCACAGGTGAAAAAGTTTCCTGATAATCTATGCCTTCCTTTTGATTGTAACCCTTTGCTACTAATCTGGCTTTATACCTTTCTAATGAGCCATCAGCATGTAATTTGACTTTGAAAACCCATTTTGAACCTATTGCTTTCTTGCCTTGTGGGAGAGGTACCAGCTGCCATGTCTTGTTATGAGCAAGAGCAGTGAGTTCTTTTTTTATGGCATTGACCCAATGTGGATACTGAGAGGCCTCATGATAAGTAGAAGGCTCATCATAAGTACCTAGAGTAGAAAATAGAGCAGTAGATAAAGTAACCAGATTACAAAAAGAAGCTGTGTTACAGACAAAGTCTTGAAGATGTTTAGGAGCAACAGAACCCCTGGTAGACCTCCTAAGTGGAGGAGAAAGTGTATAGGATGTAGAAGATGAACTTGATGAAGAAGAAGATGTTGGAGCATGAAGGGAAGGTGAATGAAGAGAAAGATCAGTAATATCACTGGTAGTAGGAGAAAAAATAGGTGGAATATCATCATGAATGAAAGATTGAAGAGGTGTGGAAATAGGAAGAAAAATTTGTGGAGTAGAAGAATGGAAAGAAAAATGATATGGAAAGTGTTTTTCATAGAAGACCACATCTCGAGACACTGAGTGTTTGTGTGTAGAGAGATTATAAACCTTATATCCCTTCTGTGACAAAGAGTAGCCCAAGAAAACACAGGGATCAGCCCTGGAATCAAATTTTGTCCTTCCTTGTTTCAAAGTAGAAGAGTAGCAAAGACAACCAAACACTCTGAGCTGTTGTATATCAGGTTTAACACCAAATAACTTCTCATAAGGAGTGATGTAATCAAGACTAGGTAGCGGCATTCTGTTGATCAAGTGTGCTGCACACAGAACACAATCTCCCCAGAAAGATGTTGGCACTTTAGATTGAAAATATAGGGCTCGAGCAGTCTCAAGTAAGTGCCTGTGCTTGCGCTCCACCACACCATTTTGTTGTGGAGTGTCAGTGCAGCTAGTTTGATGTGTAATGCCATGTTGAAGAAGAAATTGCTTCATGTTTCCTTCACAAAACTCAAGGGCATTATCTGATCTTATACTAAGTATAGAAGTTTTAAACTGATTTTGAACAAACATATAGAAATCATGAAACACTTTAGTAACAGCAGACTTGTGTTTAAGAAGAAAAATCCAGGTGACTCTTGTATAGTCATCTACAACAGTAAGGAACATATTACAACCATTATAAGTAGCAGACTTATATGGTCCCCAGATATCTAAGTGAAGGAGCTGAAAAGGAAATGAAGTTTTAATGCTACTATGTGTAAAAGGCAATCTAGATTGTCTTGCATTGTGACAAACTTGACAGAAACAAGTAGCAACACACTCTTTTACATCAATAGTAGGACAAATCTTATTCAAATGTTTAAAAGGCATATGACCAAGTCTTAAGTGCCATAATTTGGCTTGATCAATGGCAGATTGATCATTTGAAATACTGGAGCAAGCTGCAGATTGTAAGCTATCACCAGATTGTGAAGAAGGATGAGTTAAGCAATATAATCCATTCTTGAGTTTACCAAGAAGCTGTGGCTTTTTCAGAGAAGGGCCCTGAATATAACAAGAGTCAGAAGAGAATGAGATGTCACATTTCAAGTCACGAGTTAACTTTGGAATAGAGATTAGGTTGAACTTGAAATCAGGAATATGTAAGACATTATGAAGCAAAATGTCTGGTCCTAAGTGGACTATTCCCTTGTGATGAACACCAGCATGATTACCATTAGGAATGGTTATAGTATGATTATGAGTTTTTATATCTTGATAATCAGTGAACATAGCCAGATCATGACACATGTGATCTGTTGCTCCACTGTCAAGAATCCAATTTGAGCTACTTGTGAGAGAGATTAAACAAGTACCTGCTAACATTGCAGTGTGAGGTATGTCATCAATGTTGGAATCAATGGCATCATGCTGAGGTTGTTTTCCAAGAAGAGATATGATATGATTATAGTGCTCCATAGTAAGAGGTGCACTGAGATCCATAGAGGGAGTTGCAGCAGCAGCAACATGAGAAATGGAAGGTTGACCAGCAACAGCAGAGACATGATTAGGCTTGTTTTTCCAGTTATCCTTTGGTGGATAACCATGTATCTTGTAACACTTGTCCACAGTGTGACCAAGCATCTTACAATGCTCACAGAAAGGCCTTTTACCCTGATTACCTCCCCTGAAGTTGTTTGTTTGGTAATAAGGCTTGTTGTATGAACTGTGTCTCTGATTGTAGTTGTACTCAGAAAATTTCTTCTTGTTAGTGGCAGCAAAAGCCAAGGACTCACTTTCATTTTCAGTTGAGGAATGAACAGAAGCATAAACCTCCCTGTGTCTTTCTTCTTGGACAACCAGTCTATAGGCATGTGAGATGTTTGGAAGAGGAGCTTGCATCAAGATTGTGCCTCTAACTTGTCTATAGGCAGGCTTAAGTTTCATAAGAAACTGAGTTAATCTCTGATCTTCTTGTAGTTTGAGGATCTTTCTAGTAACATCACATGTGCAATTAGCACAAGTGCAGATTGGAAGTGGATTTGAGGCATCAAATTCATCCCACAAGATTTTCGAGTTTTGTATAGTATTCGAGACACACTATCTTCACCTTGTTCTATTTCGGCAATTTCTTTGTTGAATATTGTAAATGCGAGTTCTCGAGGACTTGTCCAAACCTTTCCTCCAGATTGCACCAAATCTCATACACAGAATCATAATAGAGAATACTACGAGCAATTGTAGTATCTAAGACTTGTATGAGCCAAGAAATTAAGGTATTGTTGCATCTATCCCAAGCTTTGTAGAGATTTGAATCTTTAGCAGGTTTCTTGATTGATCCATCAATGAATCCTAATTTGTTCTTCGCAGACAATCCTATTATGATTGATCTCTTCCAATCATTATAGCCAGTTCCACTAAATTTTACAGAAACAAGCTTATACTGTGAATCACTAGGATGAATGTAGTAAGGTGAAGTTGGATCTTGTGCAGGATCAACATTAGTCTCAGTTTCAGGCATTTTGAGATTAAATTTCAGCAATTGTAACTGAATACAAAGAGTTTTTCACGAAATCTAGGAATAAAACACTAGATCTGAAGAGTATAGTTGAATCTAATGAAGATAATGAATGGATTTATGAAGATCAAAGAAGAAAAACAGAACGATTCATGAAGTTGAATCAGATTTTGAAGAGAAAAACAGAATCTACGAAGAATTTTAGTAAATTCTGGACAATCAATTGATGAATTCAAGTAATAACAAGGAATTTCAGTAGAATTTTAACAATCAATTGATGAACTCAAACTGATATCAATTCTATTGATTGAGTAAAACTGAACTTACTGAGATTTTATGCGGAATTTCAAAGATTGATGAAGAAGTTGATTAATACTTCCAGAATCTGTTCCAGAGAAATACGATTTGAAATTTCTTTTGAGCAGGATCAATTTGTGGCTCTGATACCATGTGATGATTTGAGATTGAACTCAAAGTACAGAAATGGAGTAAACTTCAGCTGAAGAAGTTCAGCTGAAAGTAGAGAAAAAAATTATCTTTCATTGAGATTTTAGATTGAAATTGTATTGAATCAATTTGTAAAAGTATTACACATGAGCTATTTATATTACAAGAGCTATTATGCTGATTGGCTGTAGTAATAACGAACTGTTGCCAGCTAAGCATTCTGTTACTAACAAACTAACTAACCAAGCTAACTAACAATCTTGTAGAAGAAGCTAGAATCTCCTGTGTCAGCTAGGAGAATCAGCTAGGAGGATCCTTAACAGTTGTTGATGCCTAGATTATGTAATACTTATAAATTATAAATTGTTAGAAGTTCCTTTTCTTTTTTGCAGTTCTGAAGCCTCAAGATCACGAGCCAAATTGCTTGCAGATGAGATTGGTTCCTGGCATATTGATGTCCGGATCGATGGTGTTATTTTAGCAATATTGATTTGGTTTCACACATTAACCGGAAAAAACCCTCGCTTTAAGGTGATAGCTTATCTCTCTTTTGGAACGAAAAAACAAAAAAATTGATCGCTAAATATATTTTCTTCAAAAAGGGTCTCACATGAGTCACATCTTTTCCAATCCATGATGGACAAGATCACATAAAAAGAAGAGTTACAGGATTTACTAATGTAAAAGTAGTTTTGGCTATAGTAATACTTTTGTTAAGGTAAGTAAAAAAATAGAAATTTTTATAGAAAAAGAAAGTAAGAAATAGAGATAACGAAAGTAAGAATAAAGTTAGCTTTTAAGTCCTTAATCCTAAATAATAAAAGTTGAGGTCCTTAATCCTAAATTTTTGCGAAGTTTAGATCATTGTAGTTACTTTAAGGCTCTATTTTATTCAACTTATTTTAACTTATTTCATAAAAAAATAAGATATGATCAGATAAGATAAGATAATATAAGATGTTAGACAACACAATAAACTATTTTATAAGATAAGATCAGATCAGATCAGCTAACATAAGATAAGATAAAATCAGATAAAATAAGTTGAATCAAACGGACCCTAACTCTACTTACTCTGATCTTTGTGTCTACTTAATTAAAGCAAATAACTAATGATTATTGAACCGGAGAGTGTATCTTTGATTTCTTCCATAAAACAAATTACAATTACTTATAACTATGCTACTGAGTACTGACTTTACTACTGTATTAAATTGCACTACTAGTCAAGAAAGTGTGAGATTATAAACATGTGTTGGTTGTTTATTCAGGTTGATGGTGGATCAAATGCAGAGAACTTGGGGATGCAGAACATTCAAGCTCGTATAAGAATGGTGCTAGCTTTCATGTTGGCATCGCTTATGCCTTGGGTTCACAAAAAATCAGGGTTTTATCTCGTTCTTAGTAGCACCAACGTCGATGAAGCATTGCGTGGTAATTTAACAAAGGTATTGATTAATTAGATTTCAGAATGTTGGTTAATGGATATTTTCAGCCATTGTATTTGTTTTTTTTTATATTGAGAAAACGTGCATTAATTAAAAAAGAAAGTATAGTCTAATGTTATTACAACCAAACATAAAACAAAGCAAACAAACACTAAAGGAGCTTTATGAGCTCTTACAAACCATATAAAATAAAAACAAGGAAAACCGATAAAGAGTCGCATGATATGGAGGTCATTGTTGTTCAATGATTGTGATGATTGAGGCAAAACTGATAGAAGTGGTGGAAGAATCAAATCTCATTCACGATCCGGGCAACTAGCAACCAACGGCAAGGTTCACATCTCACCATATGAGCAATCCCTACAACCTTCTGTCGCTTGGAATTCTTGGCTCATGAGTTTGTGAAGAATCACATTCCTGGGTGACTCATGACTTTCTTGAGATAGTAGTGCAGGTGTCTCCTTTAGGTAGGAGAACCGCATTTGAGTTGGCGCACTGAAAACCACCATATGTAACTGGGGTGCCGCCTTCAAATTTGATTTTTTTCAAGACAAAGATCATTAAGATCAATGCCAAGCTAAAAAGAGAGCTAAACATGTTCAGATCTCGAACACAACTCCGATTTGAGAAATCGGAAAACACACGTCCCAATCATGAACATTTTTTATCACCTCGTCCACGTTCACACTCCTTAGACCTAAATTCTAAGGTAGTACCATCCTTATCCAACTCACAAACACTTTGTGATTTCCACAACCAAACACGAAGAACAGCTTCTGCAACTCGAAATACACAACTTACTCTAATTATTTGGAAATTAACCACGCATACTAAGATACAACCCAGTAGACGTATATCTAACATAACTAAGAACTAGGGGATGGGGAGGGGAAGCCCAAAACCAGGGGAAGGGAGAGGGGAATACTGAACCGAACACCGGGGGAGGGGGAAAAGGAAGCCTAAACCGAACACCGGGGGAGGGGAAAGGGAGCCCGACACACACTACGGGGAAGAGGAAGGGAGACCGACTCAACTACGGGGAGGGGGAAACAGACGAAATCAACACAAAGGAAACGAAACAGGGGGTGGGGAGGGGAAACCAACGAACGGGGAGGGGGACAAACTCGGGAAACGATGGGGAAAAAGTCGGGGGAAGGCGAAAACACACGACGGGGACGGGGCGGGAGATTGGGGGAAGGGGTACCTACGCTACAAACGCTACAACTAAAGGAAAAGGGGAGGGGGGCAGGCTCGCCATTGTATTTGTAGTTGGACCCTTGATTGTGCTATAATAGTAATCTGCTCAGCCGTTTAGATATCTTATGGGCGACCGTGTGGTAACCAATTAAAGATATACTTCTTCTATTCTAAAATAAATGAAACATTTATAATTTTAGGCTGTTTTAAAATACATGAAACGCTACTTTATTGGGCATTTTACTTTCTTATATCTCTCTCTTCATCACAAAGTTTTCTCTTTTTATTTTTCTCTATCTCTCTCCTCTCCTAACTTCCCGTGCCTCCCTCCTACATTTCATTTTATTTTAAAATAAAAGAAATATTCATTTTTGGCCTAAAAAAGGAATTATATTAATTTTTATGATATATATATAATTGTCTTACTCTTTAAATAATTGTCTTATTATTTGATTTTCAGTCTCCAATATACTAATTTTTTTTTGGGCCCTCTTTCGGGAACCCGTGATAAGATGAATTTTTTGTGGGCTGCCCTCGCACAGAGCCACTCACCCGTGAGGCCCAACAAGCCCCCCCCCCCCCTCCCAAAAAAAATCTCCAATACACTAATTGATCATTAATATCTTTGATATTATCAAAATTATACACTGAAACGAATATACTAAGGGTTCGTTCTGTTTAACTTATTTTAACTTATATAAAATCTTATAAGATCAGATAAGATAAGATAAGATTTTATAAGATCTTATAAGATAAGATAAGATAAGATAAGTTGAACAGAACAGACCCTAAGTGCTAAGTCATTATATTATATAATATTGGTAAAATTTTACGTGTTAAATATAAAGTACGGTATATATTCAAAAGTTTGACCCAAAAAGTCAAACAGTATAATTAGTTGAGAACAAAATGAAAAGCAAATAATATTATAAATATTTTGCACAAAATAATCTAAAATATGGGGTTTAGGACTAGTACATACTCCCTCCGTTTCATTTTAATCTACACACTTACACTTTTCACGCATGTCAATACAAAACTTTGAGGACATATATCTTTAGTTTTGTGTTTGTAAAAATTATAAAAAGTACATATTAATAAAATACATGTTATGATGAATCTAACAAGATCCCACATGACTATATTTTCATCCGTGTATAAATCACAAATGATGGTCAAAGTGAAATTTGTGAATAGTGTAAAATATCAAAGTGTAACAATTAAAATGAAATGGAGGGAGTATGAGTTATGACTAGTCTTTGACTACGACATCAAAAAGAAAATGAACTTTAGAAATGTGCGCTACACTTCACCCTCTAATGCTTTGCCTGAGTTATTTTTTCCTTTTTTAGCATGATTGTAGCTCAGCAGATATTAATCCCATTGGAAGTATTAGTAAGATTGATCTTCGAGCATTCTTGCGGTGGGCTGCCGTCCATCTTGGCTACTCTTCCTTGGCCGAGGTTGAACTTGCACCGCCTACTGCTGAACTGGAGCCAATACGCTCTAATTATACCCAGGTGACTCTTTACCACAATTACCAGATTTGTACTTTCCACATCGTTACAGCTGCTCTATTGTTAAACAGTTTTCATCCAGAAATTATATTATGATCAAACGACTTAACTTTTTACTTCTTATCGCAACTTTTGAGGTCGTTTTGTAACTTCTTTTGGATATTTTCTATTGACCGTACACTTTTAATGGGATCATTTTGTCTATCTAGTGAATAATCTACCCATTAGAAATAGATACTAATAATTACTGGATTCCAAGTACTAAGAGTAATAATTTTTCAATTGTCTATTTATAATGGATAGCTTATCAAGCCATAGGGTTGACATATTAATCTCTCTTTTTAACCTAGCAACTTTAATATAACTTTTATAAGAGAATTTGACAGTCTCTTATTTGACGGTCTTATAAGAGAATTTATGTAAACGCTATAAGTTGCATAATGATCTTATTAACTCTTCGTATTGCGTTTTTCCCCTTCTTACTTGTATAGTCATAAAAGTTTGTATACAACGAGATTATTATATACAACGAGGTTTACTCACCTCGAATAATATATCAATAGAAAAAATGATTTGTAAAGTTTTTATATGATTTGGAGTAACTAAATATGATGTACTTTCTAATTTATATTATACACTCAGGTGTATCATATATATCCAACTGAATTTATTTGCTCATTTGTCCTTGCTCATTTGTAGAGTTCAAAATGAGTGAAAAATGAGGAATAAGTGAAAGATTAGCCTAGATTGTACCGTAAAATCGGTTGTACGGTATAGGCTTTGCATTTATTCACCCTCGGTAGATTTTTTTGGTTTGGAGAGCTAGATGTTGAAAGAATAAAGAATTTTAACTGCCTACTAGTACTTTAGATATTTAGAAGGTTAATATATCCATGTTATTACACTTTGCTCACAGCGGGATGAAGTGGACATTGGGATGACATATGAGGAGCTCTCAGTTTATGGAAGACTGCGTAAGATTTCTCGTTGTGGTCCAGTAGCCATGTTCAAGGTATGTACTACTATTGCTTCTTAGTCCGAATAAAGACATACTTCTTTTGTTGACGGGTAAAGAACATTCAATGTTGCCAACATTCCTTTGATCTTATCTACGATTAATTAGACTGAGAAGTGAGAACATGAAAACATTACAAGAACTATAAAGAAAAACATTCAATGGTTTTGCATAGCTCAAATTAAAAGATCAACTGCCTTTGGCATTCAAGACTAAATAAGGAGTAGATTGACAAATCATGACAATTGGATTGTCCTAGATGAACAGAAATCTTAGAGACATTATTGTGCTTAAAAAATACTTCCTCTGTTTTTTATTGGATGACTCATTTGGACTTTAGCACTATTCACATATATAACTTTGACTATCTCTTGTGATTTGTACTTAAGGAAAGATATAGTCATGTTTGTTGTTGTTAGATAATCTAGATTCATCTCAATGCAAAACAAAAAAAAAATGTGATTTGTAAATCATGACAAAAAACGAAAAAAGTAA
Organism: Beta corolliflora; assembly: GCA_947648045.1. Lineage (NCBI taxonomy): Eukaryota > Viridiplantae > Streptophyta > Magnoliopsida > Caryophyllales > Amaranthaceae > Beta > Beta corolliflora. The sequence continues at coordinate 416,954 of CANSZD010000876.1, read as the reverse complement.
ATCATGAAAAATCAACTGGAAAAAGAGAGCAAGTACAATAGTAGATATTGGATGCTTGAGAGGTTGAACAAATTTATTATAAGAGATTTAGATTTAGACTAGTCGTCTTCCCTTGAGTTTAAAATTAGCCAACAATTGTGTCTTATGATAATTATAGGCCAAGTCTGACGTTAGACATCGAACTTACTCGATGAAGAACAATAGAGGATAAGTGGACACTGGGACAGTGGTGGATCTTGGTAAAAAAAATTGAGGGGATTTGAAGCACACATAAAGTAGCATTACGAACATCCCTTTTCTTTTTCTCCGTCGAACATGTCTAGTAGCTAGCCATACTCGATTCATAACCCCTTGCAAGGAAATCACAACACTCAAAAGAATGTATCACATAAAAATCTGAGAAAAAAGGCTTGTATAGATATGAGTGAGTTAAATCTAACCGCGTTTGTTATCTATTCTAATTGTAACTTGCTGCAGAACCTTTGTCATATGTGGGGTTCGAAATTGACACCATTACAAATTGGGGAAAAGGTGAAGTACTTCTTCAAGTACTACTCCATTAACCGACACAAAATGACGGTGCTTACACCATCCTACCATGCAGAGGTATTGATTTTGCATATATTGTTTTCCAGATGATTCTTGGGTGGTCTTTTAAATATGACCATACAAATTTGATGGATTATAATGATTTTGAATCCACCTCTTTAATGAAAAATTATTCCATACACTTGAGTTCCATTTTCATAATTAATATAGTCACCTAAGAATTTTCATTGTTTTCTTTAACAACAACAATGTTGTTAATTCTAAATTCTCATGTACATTTTTTTATTCAAGAGCTATTCACCAGAGGACAACAGATTCGATCTGCGTCAGTTTTTGTACAACTCAAAATGGCCTTTTCAATTCCTTAAAATTGATGAGCTTGTAAAGGAGATGAATGATGATCACGAAAATAAAGAACTCTAGTGCAGAATGCTGAGTTTCTAACATACCAAATGTCAAAGGAGGATCCTCTTATGTTTCGATTTCAAGTTATTGCTAATTGCACCATTAGATCTGTTGTGTAATTCAGTTATTTTGACCCACAATTTATGGGACACTTATTCGTATTGTTAGATTAATACATTTAAAATTTTAAGTCGTAAGTATCGCGACTACTTAAATAAAATGGGGAACAAAATAATCTGATTCTTTATGATACTGCTGATTTTTCACCCTCATCTTGTATATCTTTTGAGTTTTAGCCACTAATCACCGTTCTGTGTATTCCATTCTGTTAAGAAAGATTTTGCGTTATCGATAAAAGTAAAAGCAAGTGTTTTCCAAAGAACATGTTATCCAAATAGCCAAATACTCTTTTTTCCAAAATCCCTAAACAAACTGAGCGAGGTATCAGAAATTCTTCAAATTCTGATAAATCACTTGTTTTAAGCAGTAAGAATGCATGATGAGCCATTTTCCTCCTCTTCTTTCCAAGGGAATGCAGGTGATAATAGAAATAGACTGGTTGAAGCAGTATATATCTTGGTCATGCATATATATTCTCAAACCAATAGCAGCATGAAATTCATTGATATTAATAACAATAATCATGGATTTAAGTTTACAGTGTTTGTCTGAGATCCACTGTAGATGTTATTCCATGCTAAGATCAAATATGATTGTTGCACAAAGTAAGACACGACACAGAAGAGGATAAGTAGAAAAAGAGCTAAAGCGAAAAAGAATGAAAATTCCATGGTGGTCATAAATAAATATAACCATTGAAATCTAATGGCTGAAAATGATTTTATATTTTAAAATGTGGGCCCATAATTATTCTAAAGCATTAAATTCTCATGGTCATATATATTATTACCACTATAACAACAATAATGGAAAACACGACGTTTTATTTCAAGCAGCAACTTACCGACAATTAAACACATCCACAATGCTATCAGAGGCCAATGGTAACATATAGTAAATCAAGGTTTTATATAGCTATCGACCAGTTGAACAGGATCCAACAAGCCAACTGTCAACTGTGTGAATAACTGCTTAGAAAGAAGAAGCAATTCATATTCTGCAGCTCCCTGTTCATTTACAATCAAGTTTTCTATCTTCTGGCCATCTGAATTCTTCTAATAATGCCAATACAACACCGTTTGTCCAGCCAAAACTAGTCAGCGAGTAAAATCAAATTTATATCAGTGAGAAACCAATATGTTTCTGTGTATAAGCTCTTTCCCAACCCCCACAAATCAAGGAAAATTTCAGTGAAGATTATATATTCAGTTGAGTTATGTTTTCAAAAGAATCTACAACAAAGGGTCCGTTTTTTAGTCCAGACCGAAAAAATATTGTTGTTTGGTCCATGTTTTTTGAATTTTCGATTATATTGGCTTTTACATAACTTCTATATAAAATTTAATTTTACTACATATTTTTATTTACTTTTTATTTATTATTAATAACAATAATTTTTAAATATTAATATAAATATGATTATAAATCTAAAAAGAAGATAAGTTTTTTTTGAGTGAAAAAAGGAAAAAAAAATGTGGTGTGGTCTACTTCTGAACAGGAGAATATGCATCTGAAAAATAAAATTTTCATAACTCATGGGAAAGGGGAAACAAGGGAGGCATGAAAGGGAGGATTTCGGAGAAGACAATGAACAAAGAAAAGAGCTTAGAAAAAGAACAGGGAAAACAAGTGGTGAAAAAGCAGTGTGTTCTTAACTCAGATAGGAAGGTAACCCGACTTTTGGAAGATACTAAATGTGCTATCAATTCTCATAAGGTGATATGGCTACTCTCTGAGCTACCTTTATATTAGGAGTATTATTTGGTGGTGCAAATCAACGATAGGGATCATGAGTTATGTTTCAGTAGATCATACACAATTTTTAAAAAGAATCTATAACAAAGGGTCCGTTTTTTCAGTCCGAACCGAAAAAATAGACTGTTGTTTGGTCCAAATTTTTTGAATTATCGATTATTTTGGCTTTTACATAACTTCTATATAAAATTTAATTTTACTATATATTTTTATTTAGTTTAAGTCAACCAGTATGTTTTGAAGCCTCAAAATAGCTGACAGGTTCTGTAATCTGGGATGTCTTAGTAATGAGAGCTTTTAGGGACAAAGGAAGATCACTGAAACTTACTATATTATACCGATGGTGAGTTATAGAATCAGCTACACACACATAGTTATCAAGATAAGTTGGTCTAGTTAAGAGTCTGGTAGATTGTCTAAGTGGAGCTAAGGAAGAAGTGTTTGTAGGTAGAGGCTGAGAAGAAAGGGTAGGTGAATAAATAGGAGACTGTGGGTATGAGTTTGTGATGGTAAGAGAATTTGTGGTCGTAGGAGAGTTAAAAGAAGAAGAAGAAGATGTCAGAAATGAACCAGATATATATCTCTCACCATGTAACCCACAATGTACAAAGAAGCTTTATTAACCAAAAATCTACAAGCTAAATCATCAAAGCTAACATCTACGAAAAGAAATAGTTGAGGATACTCCCTTGCTTGAGAGCCAGACCACACTGTAGCCACGGTAACACGATTCTCTAACCAGCATCTTGCCCTTACTACGTTGATACATTCATGCCACTGTGCACAAAAAGCAGCTTATCCTCCATCGTTATCAATCTGTAGTTTGATAGTATCTGCCTCTAACATTTTAGATGGATCGAACACAGTTCTTTTTTATCTCCCATATCAAGAAGAAGAAGCTCAAAATTAGGTTTTGGATCTTTTTGAGTGGAAAATAGCGAGTAATTTTGAGTGTTAACTTCCTGTTACTTCCACCCTTCCTCGTCTTAAATTGAGCACCCTTACGACATATACTACTATATCCAATAAAAATGTAATACTATGATTTAAGACCTTCCACCTTCGTTTGAATTTTAATCGAATGGTCGTTCGACCTTCGTTTGATTTTTGCGTTCAAACGAGAAAGGCTTACGGTGGATACCTAGGCACCCAGAGACGAGGAAGGGCGTATTAGAGTATTGCTTTCATACGGTGGGAGTCATTGGTTCAAATCCAATAGTAGGTAAAAAACTTATTAGATATCCTAGAGAATCGTGTCTAGGGATGGCAACGGGTCGGACTTGGACCGGATTATGCATAATCCGACCCCGACTCTACAAAAATTCGGATTTTAAATCCGAGTGCGACTCCGAATCCGGTATCCGATCCGACTTAAAATCCGAACATCCGACTCCGAATCCGATCCGACTTATTTTTCCGCACATTTTTTTATAATAGAAAAGTTTTCTATAATACAATAATCTAATCATTACAATTTTTTCTAATAATCATATGGAAATGTATATAATACAAATAATCTAAATATTACTATTATTTTTAACAATCATTTTTTCAATGGGAAAATCTTATATAATACAATTGGCGGAAAGTCGAAGTCAGATTATACATAAATAATACATTAACATAAAAAAGAAAAAAGGATTAATTGACTTAAAGTCGGATTCGGATGTCGGATTATTTTATGAGATTCGACTCCGATCCTCCTCCGACTCGGAGTCGGACTCTTTAAACGGAGTCTGGTTCGGATTATTTTTTTGTCGGAGTCAGCTCGGATATTTCCTTCGGATCGAGGGTCGGATCCGGATTAGATTGTCATCCTTAATTATGAACAGCAACTGACCCTATAGTGAACATATGATGGCTTATTGAATCTAGTAGTTGTTTTTTTTAAAATTTATGCAGCTCTTAAAAGAACCATAAATAAACGAATGAACATCCCCAAATGAACATTAAGGGACAACAAGCTTAGAAACATGACTTAATTCACTAAAGAACATTAGAGAACCACAAACAAATACAAATGAACATCAAGCATTCAGGAATATATAACAAAAATAATTTTCTGAATATGATAATTAGACTATATATGACTACTGTAAATAAACTTCGGTCAAAGTACTATGAACAACAATTGACCAACATACCACTATTAGATCTAATAAAAATATAATTTTATTAGAGAGAAAAACATTTAAAAATATAACCAAAATATTTTATTCAATATTGATAAGTGTTAGATTGTATATATTTTTATTCCTTAAGTGTATCTTTTTTAGATGACTTATATATGTTATTTTGCATTATTATTTACATGTTATTACTATAGGTTAGTTTTCATTAACTATTTACTTTGATTGTTTATTGGGCTTAATTAATGAATTTATTTTCTGGAAATAGTTAATGGACTGAAGACGCTCACTGCTATGCTATTGTTTGTGTATCAATAGGTCAAGTCATGTGTAATCTAACAAGAGGTCTTCTATACCTCACTTACAACCCACTAAAAAGCCCATTTGAAGAAGGAGAAAAAGAAACCAACAGGCTTGGCTAAAGGTATTGCAGTACACATGGAAAACCAAAGACAAATGAAAGAAGTGATTTCATTCTTTGGAAATCACGTGGAAGTTAAGCTAAATAAGGAGAAAAGAAGATAGAGAAGAAATGAAGAAATCTTCTTATATCTCATCTCACGGCAGAAGGAAGATCAAGAGGAAAAGAAAAGTTTCCTAATCAACTTGTTGTACATCATAAGAATGGAAGGAGATCAAATTACTCCAATTTTCTTTCTCTCTTTCACACTAAAAAATCCCACGAAATCTGTCCCAAATTATCAGGTAACCTATTTTGGGATTTTCCATCGGTTTTGTGTAGGCTTCAATTGAGTATAAATTGGAAGCCCTTCTTCCAATTTAGGGTATGCAAGTATAGTCAGAAAATAAGGAGAGTACTACAAGGGAGTTTTGTGAAGCCGTAGTAGCGGAATCGGGAGTTCGATTGAGCGAGAAGTCTGCTGTTCACGGAGGTTTGATACGTCGGCAAATACTCAGTGAGCTTAAGTGATATTCTCCTTATATTGTGTCTCTTAATTTTGTTATTAGAATTCTCAATTCAATGACTTTGTAGTTTGGTTGATTTTTGTATTAGTCATATGATTTTAGATTAATGATATGAATTCAAGGTTTGGTTTAATTTTCGAATTACATTGAATATCAGTTTCACTATCGTAATTTAAACATGATTTGCTATCTTCTTGTGTTTGGGTTACGATTGAATGCTAAGTGTATAATTTGGCCTAGTTTAAATTATATACTATTAGTAGTACTAATCTTAATTTATTTCTGCCAATGGTTTGAATTAAGGTTAGGGTGTAATTTGATAATATTCTTCTTAAACTTCTATGGGATTAATTTGAATATGATTAATGAAGTCCTACTTCAAATGCTTCTAGATTTCGTCATTGTAGGTTGCGATCATACTTACGATGTAGAGTCTAGTTTAGAGTTAGTATCGGCCTAGTTCAGTACTAATTATTAATATGAAGGATAGGGAGATTTTGCTATCTTAATCTCTACAATTAATCAATTATACCAATCTTGAGTTTATTAGTTATATTGGAAATCATGGCTAGTTGCTTAAATCTATTGCGGTGGTTATTTTCGGACTTGCTTGTCATCACTTGTAGATAGTAGATTAGTTTTACTTTTACTTAGTTTATTAGTTATTACAATCATAAACCCCCCCCCCCAAATCTATGTAAATAGGTAAATAGTTGTATAATCTCGCTTATTTGTGTGACTAGTATTTTTCGTAATTAAACTTTGAGTTTAGGAATATAGTAATCTCTCCGTGGGATCGACCCTTTCTTACCCTTTTCTACTTGTTAATATTTTTGAGGTCTAAGAATAGGTTTTTAATTTTATACGGTAAACGACACGTATCAAATATGATAATTAAACTAAGCATATAAGACACTAAATGAACTTCAGTCGTTATGAACAACAGCTGACCTTGTAGTGAACATACAACTAATAGATTCAATAAAATATAATTTTATTAGAGAGAAAAACATTTAGGAATATAACAAAAATATTTTAGTCAATATGATTATTATAATGAACATATGATTACTCTAAATGAACTTTTTAGTCATAGCACTATGAACAACAATAACCCTGTAGTGAACATAAAAAGGCTTATTGAATCTAGTAGTTGTTTTTTAATTTATACAATTCTGTAAAGAACCATGAATAAATTAGTGAACATCATTGAGTTATGAGTGAACATCATTGAGCTATAAATAAACATCATTGAGCAATAAATGTATATAATTAGAGAGGAAGACATTTAGAAATAAAAATTTACAGGATAAGGGAGTTTCAGCAACAAGATATGGGTAATAACGAATAAGCATAAACGTAGTTGTGAACAAGCACCAGTTGATTACAACCCCAAGCAGCAGCATCAGCATCAGCGTCTTGTAGAAATGACAAACAATGATGAAATATTTGCTGACTCGAAGTGGAAGTTTCAAATAATATGTCAGCTACTAACAGCAAAATTAAGTTTCCCCAATGTTTTCTCCACAGTTCTTAGACCTCGTATATGCATAACTATGAACACTCTGAATAAATAATCTCTACAGTTCCACATAGAAGCTGGAATGAGAAACTCAGGAGATTTCGAAAAGAGAACTCCTAGTTCACTCACTCTAGATCAAAACTCTCATCACTTTAACAAGCAGATACTGATATATGTACATTCATAGGACAAAGAGTCCATAATCATAGTCTAAAGGAACTGTTTCAGCTTTTAATCTACATCTTAATTCTTAGCCTTCCAAAACCCTATCTCATGCGGGACCCTCACAGGGCTATAAGTTGTAGTCAATTTTTTTGTTCATTAGTCTAATACCAAACCAACTCCAAAAATCTCCTCTTTTGTCAGCACATGCATGATGCAGCACCTTATCACGAGCAAACAACTAACATAGAAACTTCTATATACAGTAAATGAAGGGTGGGTTGTTTACTTTTAGCTACTATGATTCTTATCTTTATTATTCTCTTTTGGTAATTTTAATCAATTTCCTCAGAGCATGCAGTTTGCACACATAATTATAAATCACATTCCTTTATCTCAAAACAAATTATTCTTAAGGCATGTTTGACATCACTATTATTCACTGTTAGTTTTCAATTTTTGGTTTAGCGATCTCAAAAATCGTATGGTATAGCTTGAATAATGTAAATTAAATCTAGCCATACATAAACTGATTATGCTACAATAAAACCTGACCATTACTTATTTATGTTTACAAAAATTTGTTTTAATTTTTACAAAAATAAGGAAACTCACAACTTGCAATGATAACTAAGAGACCCTTATTTTTCAAATCATTGATAAACCAAAAAATTCATCCACCTTCATCAGAGTGGCCTTTATAGTTTACGCGTAAACTTTCATCTATGTTACTTAACGCAAGTACGACCATTGGGTATGGGAACATATCTAAGTTTCATACAAGCCAAGGCTAAAAATTTCAGACACGGGACACTATTCTAAAAATAGAATGGGTGTGGGGAAATGGCTTTCATAAAACAAGTTCATGAGATCTTCCTGATTTTTTGTCTATTGCCCATTTGTCAGCATGCATCGCATAATTTCTCTCTGCCTTCCTTGAAGAAGAAGATGATGAAAGAGTATGATCATGTGATGAATCTGTGTCAAGTATGAAAGGTTCAGTGATGCCAAAGATTGTGTCCGTATCAAATGGAGTGTCAACTGGTAGAAAAAATAGGATGTTGAGGCTTAGATCCCTATAAATATGTATCTTATTTGTTTCTAGACGAAGAAATTTATAGGCTTTCTGATGGGAAGGGTAGCCTAATAAAATACAAGGTGAGGCTCTGGAATCAAATTTTGATCTGCCAGTTTTGAGAGTGGATACATAACGGAGGGATCCAAACACTCTCAAATGATCTAGACGTATGGGTTTAGCTGCCATTCAACTTCTCATATGGAGTAGAGTAATTTGAATTCTTCAAGGGCATTCTATAATGTATTAAGTGTGTAGCACACAAGAAGCATTCTCCCCAGAATCTTACAAGCACTCTTGAATGAAAGTATACAGCTATTGCAGTCTCTAAGAGGTGTATATGCTTCCTTTCAACCACACCATTTTGTTGTGGTTTGTCAAGACAGGACCTCTGATGAATAATACCCTTGGTATTGAAGAATTTCAACATATCAACTTCACAAAGTGATAGAATATTATTATAGAATATTCTATGATGTACATAAGTCAAAGATATTATAATCCTTGCTAATCTCTTGTAATTAGGATAGTTAGGATAGTTTCCTACTTTGTAAAATAACCTTGTATATCTTGTGATTATTGTTCAATGAGAAAGATTAAGGAAAACTTTCACAAAGCTCTTTTACATTATCTGTTCTAACACCCAAAACCTTACTGTTGTACTGAGTACCAACCATGATAAAGAAGTTAATCAAAATAGCAACAGCATCATGCTTATGTTTCATTAAAAATGTCCATGTATTTCTTGAACAATCATCTACAATAGCAAGAAAATAGCAATAGCCATCATGTCTTTTGAGTCTATAAGGACCCCAGGCATCTATGTGCAAAAATTCAAAACACTTAGTAGCTCTAGAAGTACTAGTAAGGAATGACATTCTAGGCTGCTTGGCTTTATGACAAATTTGACATATCGTATCACAACATACTGAGCTACTAAAGCAAGTGTGAAGAAAATGTAGCTTATTAAAAGGAAGATGACCTAGTCTTAGATGTCATAGCTTTGCATCGACTTTAGCTTGTATAATATTTGCCACAATATCCTGCTTTGACCTTGTATTGATTTATCACCAATTGCATACAAACCGAAACACAAGCTACCAAGAACAGGGGAATGAGGTGAAGCTTGTCCCTAAATCAACACTTGTCATAAGTAAAAGTTATTTCACAATTTAAATCCTTACATAACTTGTGAGTGGATATTAAATTGAACTTGAAACCGGGTACATGTAGAACATTTTCTAGGGCAATGCCATTGTCAAACTTCACAGTTCCTATATGTTTCACCACAACTTGCTTCCCATCAAAAATAGTTATTGTATTAGGATACTTGTTTAAATTCTTGCAAACTATCAAATAACTCAATATTGGAACAGATATGGTCGGTAGCACCACTATCTACTATCCATTTAGAATTTGAGCAAGATAGAAGGCAAGTACCGCCACATTCACACTTGACTCCTGAGTGGAAGAAGAAGTTGAATGACAAAGTTAAATGAGATACTACTGCTACATCTGACTCTAGATTCAGACTTTTGAGAATCTTCATGAGATGAGTATATTAATCTTCGGAAATGTGAGTAACTCCGAGGATCTTGTTACGAAGAATCATATGATTTTGTGCCATGTACCATAGCGACTACTTTCTTGCCCTTTCTTTATGAACAAAATTAGTAGGATATCCATGAATTCTAAAACACTTGTCAATGGTATGACCGGTACAATCCACTAGGCTTCTTTCCAGTTACCACCAACTTGTGTGCACTGATCGTAAAGTCATTTGTGAACCACCTCCCTACTTGCATGTATCCTCCTCCATAACCACCAGTTCTTCTATTATCAACACAAAATGCCATGAGCCTATCTTTGTTCTCCTCATCTACTAAACTAGATTGCCTTTGTTTTTCTTCTTGTATCAACAATTTGTAGGCAAGTGAAATGGCTAGCAAGGGTTGCATCATGAGAATATTTGTTCTCACATTGGCAAACTTGTTATGTAACTTCAATAGAAGAAATACAAGCCTCTCTTCTTGTTGTTGCTTGAAGAAAACCTTAGAACATGTACAAGTAACACTTGCACAAGTTGGAACAGAATTCATTTGACTGATCTGGTCCCATATGGCTTGGAATAATCTTGAATCCATCTCTTTAATTGAAATTTTATTCCATACACTTGAGTTCTATTTTCATAATTAATATAGTCACCTAAGAATTTTCATTGTTTTCTTTAACAACAATGCTGTTAATTCTCATGTACATTTTTTTTTTCTTTCAAGAGCTATTCACCAGAAGACAACAGGTTCGATATATATGCGGCAGTTTTTGTACAACTCAAAATGGCCTTTTCAGTTCCGCAAAATTAATGAGCTTGTAAAGGAGATGAATGATGATCACGAAGTTAAAGAACTCTAGTGCGGCATCTTTGAGTTGCTAACATACCAAATGTCAAAGGAGGATTCTTTTATGTTTCGATTTCAAGTTATTGTTATTGGCTATTGCATCATTAGATTTGTTGTGTAATTCAGTTATTTCTACAATTTATGGGGCATTTATTCGTATTGGTTGATTAATACATATAAAATTTGAAGTAGTAAGTATCACAGACCATACTAACTACTCAAATAAAATGGTAAGCGTATTGCATTACAGAACAATTTGATTCTTTATGACCATGTTGATTTTTCACCTCCATCTTGTATATCTTTTAAGTTTTTTTTACCGTTCTTAATATTCCGTTTTGTTAAGAAAGATTTCGCGTTATCGATAAGAGCAAAAGCAAGTGTTTTCCATAGAACATGTTTTTCAAATAGCTAAATACTCCCTCGGCCCATAATATAGTGCTTACATTTCATTTTGGGTGTCCTAAAATATTGTACCTACTTCATTTTATATTACTACCTTTCTCTTAAAATATGTGCTCCTATTTATTACTTTGCACCATTCTAAGGAAAATTTATTGTTTTTTAATTCTTTTTGAAGGAAAAAGAAAAATAAAGGGAGTAGTTCCAAGACAAAAGTAATTCATTAAATATTTTTTTTGAGAATCCTACCACTTCCTCCGTTTCTTTTTAGTTGCAACACTTTCCTAAAAGGGAAATTTCTAATTAGTTGCAACACTTTCCACTTTTGCTTTTCCTTTCTCTCTATCTCTCTCCAATCACATGGGGCCCTCTCCTTTTTTCCTCTCTACCTCTCTCCTATCCAAATTTTGCATTGGAGTTTGTGAAAAAAAAAGTGTTGCAACTAAAAAAACGGAGGAAGTACTTTCTTCAATCTCCTTAATTCCCGTGAAAAGAAAGAAGTAAGCACTATATTTTGGGATCGAGGGAGTACTTCTTTCCAGAATCCCTAAATAAACTGAGCAATTTCTTCACGTTCTGATAAATCACTTGTTTTAAGCAAAAAGAATGCATGATGAGCAATTTTCCTCTTCTTCCAAGGGAATGCAGGTGAGCATAGAAATAGACTGGTTGAACCAGTATATATCTTGGTCATGCATATATATTCTCAAACCAAGAGCACCATGAAATTCATTGATATTAATAACGATAATCATCGATAAGTTCACAGTGTTCGTCGAGAGATCCACAAAGAGATGTTATTCCATGCTAAGTTCAAATATAATTGTTGCACAAAATAAGACACGATACAGAAAAAGACTAGTAGAACTAGAGCAAACGCGAAAAAGAATGAAAATTCCATGGTGATCATAAAGAAATATGACCATTGAAATCGCATTGAAATCGAATGGTTCAAAATAATTTTAAATTTTAAAATGTGGGCCCATAATTATTGTAAACCATTATATATCCATGATTATATATATTATTACCACCATAACAACAATAATGTAAAAGACGACGTTTTATTTCAAGCAGCAGCTTACCGACAAATAAACACATCCACAATGCTATCAGAGTCCCAATGGTAACATATAGTAAATCAGGTTTTATATAGCTATCCACCAGTTGAACAGGATCCAACAAGCCAACTGTCAAGTGTGTGAATAATTGCTCGAAGAAGAAGCAACCCATATTCTGCAGCTAACTGTTCATTTACAATCAAGTTTTCTATCTTCTGGCCATCCGAATTCTTCTAATAATGCCAATACAACACCGTTTGTCCAGCCAAAACCAGTCTGCGAGTAAAATCAAATTTATATCAGCAAGAAACCAATATGTTTCTTTGTATAAGCTCTTTCCCAACCCCCACAAATCAAGGAAAATTTCAGTGAAGATTATATATTCAGTTGAGTTAGCACTGAGAAACTAAATCCTAAACATTTTATCTCCAAAGAATTGACATGCTATTTATTCTTCACATAAATACACGAGGTATATATTCACCACCACTTCCATATTCCCCACATTTTTCTACATTGTATTTTTCGTGCATATCTCCGGTTGCTTGTAGCTTGCATGGTTGGTCCTAATCCACCTGATAGCTATATCTTCTGCCATTGTATAGGCTTCCTTGGATCCGGACTTTGCAAGAGCTTCAATAATAATGTGTTGCATGGGAGCCCAGCCATTAGGATAATCTCTGGTCACACAATCTTTATCAACTCAATATAAAGCTAAAACATACAAAAATGCAATACCTAAGTTTTATGAAAGAAGGGTAACATGCAAATAACCATTGTTCTCCTGAATATGTCAAAGAAGTAGCAATCCCAACAGCACGAACCAAGCCTGAACTTGCAAGGCTTTTCATGACCTTCTCCGCCAAGTGAGCTTCAAAATACAAAGTCATTCACACTACATTACAATATATAATTCTTTCATCATATGTGTTCCTACTACAGGCCAATTGAAAAGATCGTATTCCAAAATTGGACTTCACAACTCATATGCACATCTTAGAAAGATGGAAAACATATGCCTTGGGCCCTGTCTAACAACTACATTATGCCATAAGGGATAGTAATGACACTAACAACCCAGCAGCAAGACAATTTAACTCTTAGATGATCTTATGTCCGTAAATTATATAACAAAAGCATGAGGCTAAACTTAGCCTCTCCCGACATACAATGACAACAGTATTCCGAAGTACTTCTACTAAAAGCAGAGAACACTGCCCAAATGGCCTAACATAACAAAGAGCTATAACATGAGTAATATGAAGGAGCAAGACTAATAACCTGAATCAAATGGCTTAATCCATAATGGAATGAAGTTAGAAGCAAACAAATTCTGATTCTGATGAGAAGCTTCCCAAGTTTGATTATCCTGTGAGATTTAACAAAGAGGTCAATAAAATTACAAGAAAGCATATAACAATAGGATATAATTCAGATTTGCAAGCAAATCTCACCTTACAAGTGATCCAAATCAAGCCATTGGCTCATCTTTTCATTCCGGAAGATGGAGCTAAATGCCTTCTCTCTTGCTTGAGAAGCTTCAAGAAATTCCACAGCAATACTGTTTTCTCCCGCTACTTTAGCAAGGAAAGTTATATCAAGCTCCATCTGAGGAGATCAGAGGGAATTTCTTTCAGTACACAAGAACCACCACCAAATTGACCTCAAGTCATAAACCAAAAACATACCTTGAATATGTACGCATTCAAATCTACAGGTATTATTGTTGTTGTGGTCAATGTTGTTAGATCAGAGGTATTCCTGCAGCAAGACACGATAAAATCTTCATCCCATATAACTACAAGCCATCATAATGTAAACCAAAACATACAATAAATTGCAAAAGCAGAATAAGCTTTGCTAATGTCCCTTTTTCAGGACCAACGCAGACTCCAGCAAATATATACATTTCACAACTAAGAACGGGAAACAACATGGGCTTGTGATTTCTAAATTGTAATATCTCCTACATGGTTCAATCACTGGATTACACTATCTAATTGGACAAACAGTTTGACACCCTGTGACTGTTGTTTGCCATCCATTATCTCGTACTAGACTAGAGACCACGACTACTGCAATATCTAAATAAAGTATCTATAATTATCTATCTGAAGGTAGCTATAATTTTCAAGTTGAACGTCTGAATCTTGTATAAGCATGAAAAGCTGATGGTTTATGTTAAGCAGATAATAGAGAGAACCATGGCACATGCAACGCCCACCAAATAAAATGAATATGAATGAGTTTACCATGAAACCAAGCACAAATTTTTTTACCTCATCCATCGTGTACTAAAATCCCATCCAGATTCAACGAGTTGAAGCCACCTCACGGTACGACTTCGTTTATCGGCTCCAAAGCAGTTGCTTTAATTTGAAGCGGTTTCCTTGTCCTGTAGAAAAGAAGAATCGACGAGTAAAATGTAAGCTTGGATTGCACGGCTCTTACTTCCCGGTTGCGAAGTGGAAGATGAGCATACGAGTAGTCGAAGATTCCGGCCTTGGTTTATTCCACATAGCATAATATCTACTCAAATTGTGACTCGCAACCACTAGAATCACGAATTGTCACCTTATGCATTCCTACCAAACAAGTGGGTTACAATAGAACAAGAGAATCGGTAGACACGAAGAATGATCGAAAGCCGAGTATGAAAGACAAATATAACCATGTTATAGGCACTCGAGTTCCAAAATTTATGTTCTTTGAGTAGAGGCGGAAGAGCCTTCTTAACCGATTCATGTCACCCTGTTCTTTGGTAAATCGCGTGCACCATTGAGCTCAATAGAGGAGGTTGACTATAGAACAAAGAAACTTTAGACGTTGCATAGTCCAATAAATAAATGCCTAAATAGCTGAAGTAAAGTTTTAACTGCATAAAAGGTCAAAACTTTAAAATTATTGATGCCTGTCTCTCAAATTTTGATGCAGATGCAATTTCAACAGAGCACAAAGATCGGCCATTAAGAATAACAATTCAACGGCTCTTAATCATTATGGACACTTTTAATGGGATCATTTTGTCTATCTAGTGAATAATCTACCCATTAGAAATAGATACTAATAATTACTGGATTCCAAGTACCAAGAGTAATAATTTTTCAATTGTCTATTTATAATGGATAGCTTATCAAGCCATAGGGTTGACGTATTAATCTCTCTTTTTAACCTAGCAACTTTAATATAACTTTTATAAGAGAATTTGACAGTCTCTTATTTGACGGTCTTATAAGAGAATTTATGTAAACGCTATAAGCTGCATCATGATCTTATTAACTCTTCTTATTGCGTTTTTCCCCTTCTTACTTGTATAGTCATAAAAGTTTGTATACAACGAGATTATTATATACAACGAGGTTTACTCACCTCTAATAATATATCAACAGAAAAAATGATTTGTAAAGTTTTTATATGATTTGGAGTAACTAGATATGATGTACTTTCTAATTTATATTATACACTCAGGTGTATCATATATATCCAACTGAATTTATTTGCTCATTTGTCCTTGCTCATTTGTAGAGTTCAAAATGAGTGAAAAATGAGGAATAAGTGAAAGATTAGCCTAGATTGTACCGTACATTCGGTTGTATGGTATAGGCTTTGCATTTATTCACCCTCGGTAGATTTTTTTTGTTTGGAGAGCTAGATGTTGAAAGAATAAAGAATTTTAACTGCCTACTAGTACTTTAGATATTTAGAAGGTTAATATATCCATGTTATTACACTTTGCTCACAGCGGGATGAAGTGGACATTGGGATGACATATGAGGAGCTCTCAGTTTATGGAAGACTGCGTAAGATTTCTCGTTGTGGTCCAGTAGCCATGTTCAAGGTATGTACTACTATTGCTTCTTAGTCCGAATAAAGACATACTTCTTTTGTTGACGGGTAAAGAACATTCAATGTTGCCAACAGTCCTTTGATCTTATCTACGATTAATTAGACTGAGAAGTGAGAACATGAAAACATTACAAGAACTATAAAGAAAAACATTCAATGGTTTTGCATAGCTCAAATTAAAAGATCAACTGCCTTTGGCATTCAAGACTAAATAAGGAGTAGATTGACAAATCATGACAATTGGATTGTCCTAGATGAACAGAAATCTTAGAGACATTATTGTGCTTAAAAAATACTTCCTCTGTTTTTTATTAGATGACTCATTTGGACTTTAGCACTATTCACATACATAACTTTGACTATCTCTTGTGATTTGTACTTAAGGAAAAATATAGTCATGTTT
Source organism: Beta corolliflora (assembly GCA_947648045.1). Taxonomy (NCBI): domain Eukaryota; kingdom Viridiplantae; phylum Streptophyta; class Magnoliopsida; order Caryophyllales; family Amaranthaceae; genus Beta; species Beta corolliflora. Next base: position 400,199 of record CANSZD010000876.1, on the reverse strand, counting down.
GTTGTTGTTAGATAATCTACATTCATCTCAATGCAAAACAAAAAAAATGTGATTTGTAAATCATGACAAAAAACGAAAAAAGCAAATCATAGAAAAATCAACTGGAAAAAGAGAGCAAGTACAATAATAGATATTGGATGCTTGAGAGGTTGAACAAATTTTTTATGGGAGATTTAGATTTAGACTAGTCGTCTTCCCTTGAGTTTAAAAATAGCCAACAATTGTGTCATATGATAATTATAGGCCAAGTCTGACATTAGACATCGAACTTACTCGATGAAGAACAATAGAGGATAAGTGGACACTGGGACAGTGGCGGATCTTGGTAAAGAAATTGAGGGGATTTGAAGCACACATAAAGTAGCATTACGAACATCCCTTTCCTTTTTCTCCGCCGAACATGTCTAGTAGCTAGCCATACTCGATTCATAACACCCTTGCAAGGAAATCACAACACTCAAAAGAATATAACACATAAAAATCTGAGAAAAATGGCTTGTATAGATATGAGTGAGTTAAATTTAACAGCGTTTGTTATCTATTCTAATTGTAACTTGCTGCAGAACCTTTGTCATATGTGGGGTTCGAAATTAACACCATTACAAATTGGGGAAAAGGTGAAGTACTTCTTCAAGTACTACTCCATTAACCGACACAAAATGACGGTGCTTACACCATCCTACCATGCGGAGGTATTGATTTTGCATATATTGTTTTCCAGATGATTCTTGGGTGGTCTTTTAAATATGACCATACAAATTTGATGGATTATAATGATTTTGAATCCACCTCTTTAATGAAAAATTATTCCATACACTTGAGTTCCATTTTCATAATTAATATAGTCACCTAAGAATTTTCATTGTTTTCTTTAACAACAACAATGTTGTTAATTCTAAATTCTCATGTACATTTTTTTTTCAAGAGCTATTCATCAGAGGACAACAGATTCGATGCAGGCCGTTTTTGTACAACTCAAAATGGCCTTTTCAATTCCGCAAAATTGATGAGCTTGTAAAGGAGATGAATGATGATCACGAAAATAAAGAACTCTAGTGCAGAATGCTGAGTTTCTAACATAGCAAATGTCAAAGGAGGATTCTCTTATGTTTCGATTTCAAGTTATTGCTAGTTGCACCATTAGATCAGTTGAGTAATTCAGTTATTTTGACCCACAATTTATGGGGCACTTATTCGGATTGTTTGATTAATACATTTAAAATTTTAAGTCGTAAGTATCGCGACTACTTAAATAAAATGGGGAACAAAATAATTTGATTCTTTATGATACTGCTGATTTTTCACCCTCATCTTGTATATCTTTTGAGTTTTAGCCACTAATCACCGTTCTGTGTATTCCATTTTGTTAAGAAAGATTTTGCGTTATCGATAAAAGTAAAACCAAGTGTTTTCCAAAGAACATGTTATCCAAATAGCCAAATACTCTTTTTTCCAAAATCCCTAAACAAACTCAGCGAGGTATCAAAAATTCTTCAAATTCTGATAAATCACTTGTTTTAAGCAGTAAGAATGCATGATGAGCCATTTTCCTCCTCTTCTTTCTAAGGGAATGCAGGTGATAATAGAAATAAACTGGTTGAAGCAGTATATATCTTGGTCATGCATATATATTCTCAAACCAATAGCAGCATGAAATTCATTGATATTAATAACAATAATCATGGATTTAAGTTTACAGTGTTTGTCTGAGATCCACTGTAGATGTTATTCCATGCTAAGATCAAATATGATTGTTGCACAAAGTAAGACACGACACAGAAGAGTATAAGTAGAAAAAGAGCTAAAGCGAAAAAGAATGAAAATTCCATGGTGGTCATAAATAAATATAACCATTGAAATCTAATGGTTGAAATTTAGATTTTAAAATGTGGGCCCATAATTATTCTAAAGCATTAGATTCTCATGGTCATATATATTATTACCACTATAACAACAATAATGGAAAACACGACGTTTTATTTCAAGCAGCAGCTTGCCGATAATTAAACACATCCACAATGCTATCAGAGGCCCAATGGTAACACATAGTAAATCAGGTTTTATATAGCTATCGACCAATTGAACAGGATCCAACAAGCCAACTGTCAATTGTGTGAATAACTGCTTAGAAAGAAGAAGCAACCCATATTCTGCAGCACCCTGTTCATTTACAATCAAGTTTTCTATCTTCTGGCCATCCGAATTCTTCTAATAATGTCAATACAACACCGTTTGTCCAGCCAAAACCAGTCTGCGAGTAAAATCAAATTTATATCAGTGAGAAACCAATATGTTTCCGTGTATAAGCTCTTTCCCAACCCCCACAAATCAACGAAAATTTCAGTGAAGATTATATGTTCAGTTGAGTTATGTTTTCAAAAGAATCTACAACAAAGGGTCCGTTTTTTAGTCTAGACCGAAAAAATATTGGTGTTTGGTCCAAGTTTTTTGAATTTTCGATTATATTAGCTTTTACATAACTTTTATATAAAATTTAATTTTACTATATATTTTTATTTACTTTTTATTTATTACCAATAACAATAATTTTTAAATATTAAAATAAATATGATTATAAATCTAAAAAGAAGATAAGTTTTTTTTGAGTGAAAAAAGGAAAAAAAATGTGGTGTGGTCTACTTTTGAACAGGAGAATATGCATCTGGAAAAAATGAACCAGATATCTCTCACCATGTAACCCACAATGTACAAAGAAGCTTTATTAACCAAAAATCTACAAGCTAAATCATCAAAGCTACCATCTACGAAAAGAAATAGTTGAGGATACTCCCTTGCTTGAGAGCCAGACCACACTGTAGCCACGGTGACACGATTCTCTGACCAGCATCTTGCCCTTACTACGTTGATACATTCATGCCACTGTGCACAAAAAGCAGCTTCTCCTCCATCGTTATCAATCTATAGTTTGATAGTATCTGCCTCTAACATTTTAGATGGATCGATTGTTGCACAAAGTAAGACACGACACAGAAGAGGATAAGTAGAAAAAGAGCTAAAGCGAAAAAGAATGAAAATTCCATGGTGGTCATAAATAAATATAACCATTGAAATCTAATGGTTGAAAATGATTTTAAATTTAAAATGTGGGCCCATAATTATTCTAAAGCATTAGATTCTCATGGTCATATATATTATTACCACAATAACAACAATAATGGAAAACACGACGTTTTATTTCAAGCAGCAGCTTGCCGACAATTAAACACATCCACAATGCCATCAGAGGCCCCATGGTAACACATAGTAAATCAGGTTTTATATAGCTATCGACCAGTTGAACAGGATCCAACAAGCCAACTGTCAACTGTGTGAATAACTGCTTAGAAAGAAGAAGCAACCCATATTCTGCAGCTCCCTGTTCATTTACAATCAAGTTTTCTATCTTCTGGCCATCTGAATTCTTCTAATAATGCCTATACAACACCGTTTGTCCAGCCAAAACTAGTCTGCGAGTAAAATCTAATTTATATCAGTGAGAAACCAATACGTTTTGTGTATAAGCTCTTTCCCAACCCCCACAAATCAAGGAAAAGTTCAGTGAAGATTATATATTCAGTTGAGTTATGTTTTCAAAAGAATCTACAACAAAGGGTCCGTTTTTTAGTCCAGACCGAAAAAATATTGTTGTTTGGTCCAAATTTTTTGAATTTTCGATTATATTGGCTTTTACATAACTTTTATATAAAATTTAATTTTACTATATATTTTTATTTACTTTTTATTTATTATCAATAACAATAATTTTTAAATATTAAAATAAATATGATTATAAATCTAAAAAGAAGATAAGTTTTTTTTGAGTGAAAAAAGGAAAAAAGATATGGTGTGGTCTACTTCTGAACAGGAGAGTATGCATCTGAAAAAAATGAACCAAATATCTCTCACCATGTAACCCACAATGTTCAAAGAAGCTTTATTAACCAAAAATCTACAAGCTAAATCATCAAAGCTAACATCTACGTAAAGAAATAGTTGAGGATACTCCCTTGCTTGAGAGCCAGACCACACTGTAGCCACGGTGACACGATTCTCTGACCAGCATCTTGCCCTTACTACGTTGATACATTCATGCCACTGTGCACAAAAAGCAGCTTCTCCTCCATCGTTATCAATTTGTAGTTTGATAGTATCTGCCTCTAACATTTTAGATGGATCGAACACAAGTTCTTTTTTATCTCCCATATATATTCTCAAACCAATAGCAGCATGAAATTCATTGATATTAATAACAATAATCATGGATTTAAGTTTACAGTGTTTGTCTGAGATCCACTGTAGATGTTATTCCATGCTAAGATCAAATATGATTGTTGCACAAAGTAAGACACAACACAGAAGAGGATAAGTAGAAAAAGAGCTAAAGCGAAAAAGAATGAAAATTCCATGGTGGTCATAAATAAATATAACCATTGAAATCTAATGGTTGAAATTTAGATTTTAAAATGTGGGCCCATAATTATTCTAAAGCATTAGATTCTCATGGTCATATATATTATTACCACTATAACAACAATAATGGAAAACACGACGTTTTATTTCAAGCAGTAGCTTGCCGATAATTAAACACATCCACAATGCTATCAGAGGCCCAATGGTAACACATAGTAAATCAGGTTTTATATAGCTATCGACCAATTGAACAGGATCCAACAAGCCAACTGTCAATTGTGTGAATACCTGCTTAGAAAGAAGAAGCAACCCATATTCTGCAGCACCCTGTTCATTAACAATCAAGTTTTCTATCTTCTGGCCATCCGAATTCTTCTAATAATGCCAATACAACACCGTTTGTCCAGCCAAAACCAGTTTGCGAGTAAAATCAAATTTATATCAGTGAGAAACCAATATGTTTCTGTGTATAAGCTCTTTCCCAACCCCCACAAATCAAAGAAAATTTCAGTGAAGATTATATATTCAGTTGAGTTATGTTTTCAAAAGAATCTACAACAAAGGGTCCGTTTTTTAGTCTAGACCGAAAAAATATTGGTGTTTGGTCCAAGTTTTTTAAATTTTCGATTATATTGGCTTTTACATAACTTTTATATAAAATTTAATTTTACTATATATTTTTATTTACTTTTTATTTATTATCAATAACAATAATTTTTAAAAATTAAAATAAATATGATTATAAATCTAAAAAGAAGATAAGTTTTTTTTGAGAGAAAAAAGGATAAAAAATGTGGTGCGGTCTACTTCTGAACAGGAGAGTATGCATCTGGAAAAAATGAATTAACTAGATATCTCTCACCATGTAACCCACAATGTACAAAGAAGCTTTATTAACCAAAAATCTACAAGCTAAATCATCAAAGCTAACATCTACGAAAAGAAATAGTTGAGGATACTCCCTTGCTTGAGAGTCAGACCACACTGTAGCCACTGTGACACGATTCTCTGACCAGCACCTTGCCCTTACTACGTTGATACATTCATGCCACTGTGCACAAAAAGCAGCTTCTCCTCCATCGTTATCAATCTGTAGTTTGATAGTATCTGCCTCTAACATTTTAGATGGATCGAACACAAGTTCTTTTTTATCTCCCATATATATTCTCAAACCAATAGCAGTATGAAATTCATTGATATTAATAACAATAATCATGGATTTAAGTTTATAGTGTTTGTCTGAGATCCACTGTAGATGTTATTCCATGCTAAGATCAAATGTGATTGTTGCACAAAGTAAGACACGACACAAAAGAGGATAAGTAGAAAAAGAGCTAAAGCGAAAAAGAATGAAAATTCCATGGTGGTCATAAATAAATATAACCATTGAAATCTAATGGTTGAAAATGATTTTAAATTTTAAAATGTGGGCCCATAATTATTCTAAAGCATTATATTCTCATGGTCATATATATTATTACCACTATAACAACAATAATGGAAAACACGACGTTTTATTTCAAGCAGCAACTTACCGACAATTAAACACATCCACAATGCTATCAGAGGCTAATGGTAACATATAGTAAATCAAGGTTTTATATAGCTATCGACCAGTTGAACAGGATCCAACAAGCCAACTGTCAACTGTGTGAATAACTGCTTAGAAAGAAGAAGCAATTCATATTCTGCAGCTCGCTGTTCATTTACAATCAAGTTTTCTATCTTCTGGCCATCTGAATTCTTCTAATATTGCCAATACAACACCGTTTGTCCAGCCAAAACTAGTATGCGAGTAAAATCAAATTTATATCAGTGAGAAACCAATATGTTTCCGTGTATAAGCTCTTTCCCAACCTCCACAAATCAAGGAAAATTTCAGTGAAGATTATATATTCAGTTGAGTTATGTTTTCAAAAGAATCTACAACAAAGGGTCCGTTTTTTAGTCCAGACCGAAAAAATATTGTTGTTTGGTCCATGTTTTTTGAATTTTCGATTATATTGGCTTTTACATAACTTCTATATAAAATTTAATTTTACTATTTATTTTTATTTACTTTTTATTTATTATTAATAACAATAATTTTTAAATATTAATATAAATATGATTATAAATCTAAAAAGAAGATAAGTTTTTTTTGAGTGAAAAAAGGAAAAAAATGTGGTGTGGTCTACTTCTGAACAGGAGAATATGCATCTGAAAAATAAAATTTTCATAACTCATGGGAAAGGGGAAACAAGGGAGGCATGAAAGGGACGATTTTGGAGAAGACAATGAACAAAGAAAAGAGCTTAGAAAAAGAACAGGGAAAACAAGTGGTGGAAAAGCAGTGTGTTCTTATCTCAGATAGGAAGGGAACCCGACTTTTGGAAAATACTAAATGTGCTATCAATTCTCATAAGGTGATATGGCTACTCTCTGAGCTACCTTTATATTAGGAGTATTATTTGGTGGTGCAAATCAACGATAGGGATCATGAGTTATGTTTCAGTAGATCATACACAATTTTTAAAAAGAATCTATAACAAAGGGTCCGTTTTTTCAGTCCGAACCGAAAAAATAGACTGTTGTTTGGTCCAAGTTTTTTGAATTATCGATTATTTTGGCTTTTACATAACTTCTATATAAAATTTAATTTTACTATATATTTTTATTTAGTTTAAGTCAACCAGGATGTTTTGAAGCCTCAAAATAGCTGACAGGTTCTGTAATCTGGGATGTCTTAGTAATGAGAGCTTTTAGGGACAAAGGAAGATCACTGAAACTTACTATATTGTACCAATGGTGAGTTATAGAATCAGCTACACACACATAGTTATCAAGATAAGTTGGTCTAGTTAAGAGTCTGGTAGATTGTCTAATTGGAGCTAAGGAAGAAGTGTTTGTAGGTAGAGGCTGAGAAGAAAGGGTAGGTGAATAAATAGGAGACTGTGGGTATGAGTTTGTGATGGTAAGAGAATTTGTGGTCGTAGGAGAGTTTAAAGAAGAAGAAGAAGATGTCAGAAATGAACCAGATATCTCTCACCATGTAACCCACAATGTACAAAGAAGCTTTATTAACCAAAAATCTACAAGCTAAATCATCAAAGCTAACATCTACGAAAAGAAATAGTTGAGGATACTCACTTGCTTGAGAGCCAGACCACACTGTAGCCACGGTGACACGATTCTCTGACCATCATCTTGCCCTTACTACGTTGATACATTCATGCCACTGTGCACAAAAAGCAGCTTCTCCTCCATCGTTATCAATCTGTAGTTTGATAGTATCTGCCTCTAACATTTTAGATGGATCGAACACAAGTTCTTTTTTATCTCCCATATCAAGAAGAAGAAGCTCAAAATTAGGTTTTGGTACTTTTTGAGTGGAAAATAGTGAGTAATTTTGAGTGTTAACTTCCTGTTACTTCCACCCTTCCTCGTCTTAAATTGAGCACCCTTACGACATATACTACTATATCCAATAAAAATGTAATACTATGATTTAAGACCTTCCACCTTCGTTTGAATTTTAATCGAATGGTCGTTCGACCTTCGTTTGATTTTTGCGTTCAAACGAAAAAGGCTTACGGTGGATACCTAGGCACCCAGAGACGAGGAAGGGCGTATTAGAGTATTGCTTTCATACGGTGGGAGTCATTGGTTCAAATCCAATAGTAGGTAAAAAAAAACTTATTAGATATCCTAGAGAATCGTGTCTAGGGATGGCAATGAGTCGGACTTGGATCGGATTATGCATAATCCGACTCCGACTCTACAAAAAGTCGGATTTTAAATCCGAGTGCGACTCCGAATCCGGCATCCGACTCCGATCCGACTTAAAATCCGAACATCCGACTCCGAATCCGATCCGACTTATTTTTCTGCACATTTTTTTATAATAGAAAAGTTTTCTATAATACAATAGTCTAATCATTACAATTTTTTCTAATAATCATATGGAAATGTTATATAATACAAATAATCTAAATAGTACTATTATTTTTAACAATCATTTTTTCAATGGGAAAATCTTATATAATACAATTGGCGGAAAGTCAAAGTCAGATTATACATAAATAATACATTAACATAAATAAGAAAAAAGGATTAATTGACTTAAAGTCGGATTCGGATGTCGGATTATTTTATGAGATTCGACTCCGATCCTCCTCCGACTCGGAGTCGGACTCTTTAAACGGAGTCTGATTCGAATTATTTTTTTGTCGGAGTCAGCTCGGATATTTCCTTCGGATCGAGGGTCGGATCCGGATTAGATTGTCATCCTTAATTATGAACAACAACTGACCCTATAGTGAACATATGATGGCTTATTGAATCTAGTAGTTGTTTTTTTAAAAATTTATGCCGCTCTTAAAAGAACCATAAATAAACGAATGAACATCCCCAAATGAACATTAAGGGAGAACAAGCTTAGAAACATGACTTAATTCACTAAAGAACATTAGAGAACCACAAACAAATACAAATGAACATCAAGCATTCAGGAATATATAACAAAAATAATTTTCTGAATATGATAATTAGACTATATATGACTACTGTAAATAAACTTCAGTCAAAGTACTATGAACAACAATTGACCAACATACCACTATTAGATCTAATAAAAATATAATTTTATTAGAGAGAAAAACATTTAAAAATATAACCAAAATATTTTATTCAATATTGATAAGTGTTAGATTGTATATATTTTTATTCCTTAAGTGCATCTTTTTAGATGACTTATATATGTTATTTTGCATTATTATTTACATGTTATTACTATAGGTTAGTTTTCATTAATTATTTACTTTGATTGTTTATTGGGCTTAATTAATGGATTTATTTTGTGGAAATAGTTAATGGACTGAAGACGCTCAATGCTATCCTATTGTTTGTGTATCAATAGGTCAAGTCATGTGTAATCCAACAAGAGGTCTTCTATACCTCACTTACAACCCACTAAAAAGCCCATTTGAAGAAGGAGAAAAAGAAACCAACAGGCTTGGCTATAGGTATTGCAGTACACATGGAAAACCAAAGACAAATGAAAGAAGTGATTTCATTCTTTGGAAATCACGTGGAAGTTAAGCTAAATAAGGAGAAAAGAAGATAGAGAAGAAATGAAGAAATGTTCTTATATCTCATCTCACGGCAGAAGGAAGATCAAGAGGAAAAGAAAAGTTTCCTAATCAACTTGCTGTACATCATAAGAATGGATGGAGATCAAATTACTCCAATTTTCTTTCTCTCTTTCACACTAAAAAATCCCACGAAATCTATCCCAAATTATCCCACTTGGGCCAGCAGGCGTCCTAGGCTCCAGACCAACGCAGCAGCATGCTTATGCCACTGTTGCTCCCTCTCCTCATCCTGCAGCAAGCCCAACTGACATTGAGGCAGTCATGTACACTCTTGGGCTCACTCCACCCGACCCAAACTGGTATATGGACACTGGGGCCACTTCTCATATGACATCCAATCAAGGTACTCTCTCTCCCTATTTTAATTTGAGCAATTCTCGTGGTATAATTGTTGGTAATGGTAGTTCTATTCCTGTTCTTGTTTACGGAGACACTCAATTTCCTCATCCTCACTCCACTTTAGCCCTCAAAAATGTTCTTCATGCACCCAAACTTATGAAAAATTTAATTTCAGTTCGCAAATTTACCATCGATAATTCTGTTTCTGTGGAATTTGATCCTTTTGGGTTTTCTGTGAAGGATTTACAAACGGGGAGCCCGCTAATGAGATGTGAGAGCCGAGGCGATCTTTATCCTCTTTCCAACATTATTACTTCATCTTCTTTCGCTTTTGCAGGTTTGGCGTCCTCCACTTGGCATGAGCATTTGGGACATTCGGGAGCACCTATCTTAGCTAGTCTTAGGCAAAATAAAATGATTGATTGTACTCATTCTCCTAGCTCACATGATTGTTATTCATGTCCTCTTGGAAAACTTGTTAAGTTACCGTTTGTTGCTTCTACTTCATGTACTGTTATGCCTTTTGATATAATTCATGCTGATCTTTGGACCTCACCTGTTTTGAGTTCTTCGGGTCATCGCTAGTATCTTGTCTTATTGGATGATTATACAAATTTTGTGTGGACTTTTCCTTTAGCAAAGAAATCTCAAGTGTATTCCATTTTTCTTTCTTTCCAATCTTTTATCCGCACTCAATTTGAAAGAGACATTAAAACACTTCAATGTGACAATGGGCGGGAATTTGATAATGAGCCTTTGCGGGATTTTTGTAATAATCATGGGTTGATTTTTCGATTTTCTTATCCTTACTCCTCTTCCCAAAATGGAAAATCCGAACGGAAAATTCAATCTATTAACAATATTGTTCGCACTCTTCTTGCTCATGCTTCTATACCCCCCTCCTTTTGGCATCATGCATTACACATAGTAACATATCTTCTTAACATCCTTCCTACCAAGGTCCTTGCATATCAAACTCCTCATCGCATTCTCTATCACCGGGATCCTTCTTATGCTCATCTTCGAGTGTTTAGGTGTTTGTGTTATCCATTATTTCCCTCTACCACCATAAACAAGCTTCAAGCCCGGTCTACTCCATGTGTGTTCTTGGGATATCCCTCTAATCATCGTGGTTACAAATGCTATGACATGTCTTCACGCAAAATTATCGTGTGTCGCCATGTTGTTTTTCATGAATCCTCTTTCCTATTTGCCTCTCTGCATACTCCTCCATCCCATGCTTATGATTTTCTACAAGAGGGTGTCTCTCCTGTCATTTTCTCTCAAATGGCGCCTCCTGCCCAACAAGATTCTCCTCTTGCTAGCCCACAAACACACGGTCCACTTCTTCCACACTTCGGCCTAGATCCGCGCTTCTTCTCCCCTTCTGTGCGCCTGGATCCTCCATCCTCCCCTGGTCTGGCCCGCGTGCCCTCTCCCTCCATCCAGGTCCATACTCCCTCCTCCTCTCCCTTGGATGGACGCGCGCTTGGGCCTCCCCCCTCTCTTGGCCCATCAGCGCCTATTTCTTCCCAGCCCAGCAGCGAATTTTCACCTGCTCCACAAGCTGGGCCTTCCCCCTCTCCCCTGCCATCTTCCCATCAGCCCAACTCCCTCTCCTCCCCTATTTCATCACATCATCCACCTTCCAGTCCACCTCCTGCACTCTCTCGGCCGGTTACTCGTAGTCAACATGGGATTGTTAAGCCCAAACGCCTGTTTAACCTCCATACACAAGCTTCCAAATCCCATTTACCTCGTAACCCTGTGAGTGCTCTCCTTGATATGAACTAGAAAATTGCCATGACTGATGAATATAATGCTCTTATTAAAAATGGGACTTGGGAGCTGGTACCCCGCCCCCCTGATGTGAATGTTATTCGTTCTATGTGGATTTTTTCTCATAAAGAACATTCTGATGGTACTTTTGAGAGGCATAAGGCCCATCTTGTAGGTGATGGACAGACTCAGCAGGTTGGCATTGATTGTGGAGAAACTTTTAGTCCGGTTGTCAAACCAGCTACTATTCGGACTGTTCTGAGCTTGGCTTTGTCCAAATCTTTGGTCTATTCACCAACTGGATGTGAAAAATGCCTTCTTGCATGGTGATCTCAAAGAGACTGTTTATATGCATCAACCTCTTGGTTTTCGGGATCCTGCTAGACCTACTCATGTTTGCCTATTGAAGAAATCTCTTTATAGTCTTAAACAGGCTCCTCGGGCATGGTATATGCGCTTTGCTGACTTTGTTTCCACACTTGGGTTCACTCATAGTAAGTCTGATCACTCTCTGTTCATCTATCGGCATGGCTCTGATGTGGCTTACCTTTTGTTATATGTTGATGATATCATTCTCACTGCTTCATCTGATGCGTTACGCAAGTCTATCATGGCCCGATTGAGTTCGGAATTTGATATGAAAAACCTTGGGCCATTGAGTTATTTTTTGGGCATTGTTGTTGCTCGTCATGCAGGTGGCTTATTCTTATCTCAGCGTAAGTATGCTCTTGAGATCATTGAGCGCGCTGGCATGTCTTCTTGTAAACCTTCTCCTACTCCCGTGGATACAAAACCCAAGATGAGTGCTCATACTAGCACCCCTTATGAGGATCCATCTCATTATCGCAGCCTTGTTGGGGCTCTTCAGTATCTTACGTTCACCAGGCCTGATATTTCTTATGTCGTGCAACAGGTCTGCCTCTTCATGCATGATCCCCGTGAAGAGCATATGCAGGCTCTCAAGCGCATTGTGCGCTACATACAGGGTACTATTGATCATGGTTTGCACTTGTACCCTTCTTCCATCTCCACTCTTGTTTCATACACTGATGCAGATTGGGGTGGATGTCCTGATACTCGCCGGTCTACTTCCGGCTATTGTGTGTTTCTCGGTAACAACTTGGTCTCTTGGTCCGCCAAACGCCAAGCCACTTTGTCCCGTTCTAGTGCTGAAGCTGAGTATTGTGGGGTGGCTAATGTTGTTTCTGAATCATGCTGGTTACGAAATCTTCTTCTTGAGCTCCATTGTCCTATTAAAAAAGCTACACTAGTTTATTGTGACAATGTTAGTGCCATTTATCTCTCTGGTAACCCTGTCAATCATCAGCGAACGAAACATATTGAGCTTGAAATTCACTTTGTTCGTGAAAAGGTCGCCCGAGGTCAGGTACGGGTCTTACATGTTCCATCTCGTCATCAGCTCGCTGATATCTTCACCAAAGGTCTCCCTTTGGTCTTTTTCGAAGATTTTCGTGACAGTTTCAGTGTTCGGAAACCTCCCGCTTCGACTGCGGGGGTGTGATAGAATATTATTATAGAATATTCTATGATGTACATAAGTCAAAGATATTATAATCCTTGCTAATCTCTTGTAATTAGGATAGTTAGGATAGTTTCCTACTTTGTAATATAACCTTGTATATCTTGTGATTATTGTTTAATGAGAAAGATTAAGGAAAACTTTCACAAAGCTCTTTTGCATTATCTGTTCTAACACCCAAAACCTTACTACTATACTGAGTATCAACCATGATAAAGAAGTTAATCAAAATAGCAACAGCATCATGCTTATGTTTCATAAAAAATGTCCATGTATTTCTTGAACAATCATCTACAATAGCAAGAAAATAGCAATAGCCATCATGTCTTTTGAGTCTATAAGGACCCCAGGCATCTATGTGCAAAAATTCAAAACACTTAGTAGCTCTAGAAGTACTAGTAAGGAATGACATTCTAGGCTGCTTGACTTTATGACAAATTTGACATATCGTATCACAACATACTGAGCTACTAAAGCAAGTGTGAAGAAAATGTAGCTTATTAAAAGGAAGATGACCTAGTCTTAGATGTCATAGCTTTGCATCAGCTTTAGCTTGTGTAATATTTGCCACAATATCATGCTGGCCTTGTATTGATTTATCACCAATTGCATACAAACCAGAACACAAGCTACCAAGAATAGGGAATGAGGTGAAGCTTGTCCCTAAATCAACACTTGTCATAAGTAAAAGTTATTTCACAATTTAAATCCTTACATAACTTGTGAGTGGATATTAAATTGAACTTGAAACTGGGTACATGTAGAACATTTTCTAGGGCAATGCCATTGTCAAACTTCACAGTTCCTATATGTTTCACCACAACTTGCTTCCCATCAGCAATAGTTATTGTATTAGGATACTGTTTAAATTCTTGCAAACTATCAAATAACTCAATATTGGAACAGATATGGTCAGTAGCACCACTATCTACTATCCATTTAGAATTTGAGCAAGATAGAAGGCAAGTAACTGCCACATTCACACTTGACTCCTGAGTGGAAGAAGTTGAATGACAAAGTTGAATGAGATACTGCTGCTACATCTGACTCTAGATTCAGACTTTTGAGAATCTTCATGAGATGAGTATATTAATCTTCAGAAATGTGAGTAACCTGAGGATCTTGTTCTGAAGAATCATATGATTATGTGCCATGTACCATAGCAGCTACTTTCTTGCCCTTTCTTTATGAACAAAATTAGTAGGATATCCATGAATTCTAAAACACTTGTCAATGGTATGACCAGTACAATCCACTAGGCTTCTTTCCAGTTACCACCAACTTGTGTGCACCTGACTGTAAAGTCATTTGTGAACCACCTCCCTGCTGCATGTATCCTCCTCCATAACCACCAGTTCTTCTATTATCAACACCAAATGCCATGAGCTTATTTTTGTTCTCCTCATCTACTAAACTAGATTGCCTTTGTTTTTCTTCTTGTATCAACAATTTGTAGGCAAGTGAAATGGCTAGCAAGGGTTGCATCATGAGAATATTTGTTCTCACATTGGCAAACTTGTTATGTAACTTCATTAGAAGAAATACAAGCCTCTCTTCTTGTTGTTGCTTGAAGAAAACCTTAGAACATGTACAAGTAACACTTGCACAAGTTGGAACAGAATTCATTTGACTGATCTGGTCCCATATGGCTTGGAATAATTTTGAATCCATCTCTTTAATTGAAATTTTATTCCATACACTTGAGTTCTATTTTCATAATTAATATAGTCACCTAAGAATTTTCATTGTTTTCTTTAACAACAATGCTATTAAGGGGGCGTTTGGTTGGGGGTCTTGTGGAAAGGGTAAGAGAATCAGCAACCCGATTCCCTTTACTTTGTTGTTTGTTTGCGCACTTTAATGATACCCTTTACCCCCCCTTACCCCCAAAGTCTCTATTTTCATTCCCCCACTCCCCCTAGGGTTTCACTTACCCTTTCTTTGACTCAATCTTGACCATCTCCTTGACCACCCAACCACCACTTAACCCAACCACCACCTGACCACCCAACCACCACAACAACCTCCCATACGACACCGCAACCCGACCCGATGACCACCACAACCCAATCCGACCACCGCAAGCAGACCCGATACCTCCACCCGCACCCTCAATCAAGCCACCAGCCATCGCCTAAACCACCATTCACGGCACAAACCCTAGAAAAAAAAAAGAGCGACGGAAGGGTGAGAAGTCGACGCGCAGGGAAGGGGAGGGAGAGATGCGACGCGCAGGGAGGGGAGGGGGAGATGCGACACGCAGTGAAGGGGAGGGGGAGATGCGACGCTCAGGGAAGGGAGGGAGAGATGCGATGTGCAAGGAGGAGGGAGGGGGAGATCGACGCGCAGTGAAGGGGTGGGGGAGATGCGACGCGCAGGGAGGGGGAGGAGATCGACACGGCGTGGCGGCGTTTCAGGGGTATGGAGAGGCGGCCGCGTTTCAGGGGTTAGATGTGGTGGTGGTGGTGGTGCTATGGTGGAAGATGGTAAGAGGAGGAAGAAAGAGGAATGACATTTACCAACCAAACATCACTTTTAATCTAAGGGTTTTGCTTTCCTTTCCCCTTCTAACCCTTTCTTAATTTCATTCCCTTTACCCCATAACAACCAAACGCCCCCTAATTCTCATGTACATTTTTTTTCTTTCAAGAGCTATATATTCACCAGAGGACAACAGGTTCGATATATATGCGGCAGTTTTTGTACAACTCAAAATGGCCTTTTCAGTTCCGCAAAATTAATGAGCTTGTAAAGGAGATGAATGATGATCACGAAGTTAAAGAACTCTAGTGCAGCATGCTGAGTTGCTAACATACCAAATGTCAAAGGAGGATTCTTTTATGTTTCGATTTCAAGTTATTGCTATTGGCTATTGCATCATTAGATTTGTTGTGTAATTCAGTTATTTCTACAATTTATGGGGCATTTATTCGTATTGGTTGATTAATACATATAAAATTTGAAGTAGTAAGTATCACAGACCATACTAACTACTCAAATAAAATGGTAAGCGTATTGCATTACGGAACAATTTGATTCTTTATGACAATGTTGATTTTTCACCTCCATCTTGTATATCTTTTAATTTTTTTTACCGTTCTTAATATTCCGTTTTGTTAAGAAAGATTTCGCGTTATCGATAAGAGCAAAAGCAAGTGTTTTCCATAGAACATGTTTTTCAAATAGCTAAATACACCCTCGGCCCATAATATAGTGCTTACATTCCATTTCGGGTGTCCCAAAATATTGTACCTACTTCATTTTATATTACTACCTTTCTCTTAAAATATGTGCTCCTATTTATTACTTTGCACCATTTTAAGGAAAATTTAATGTAAAGGGAGTAGTTCCAAGACAAAAGTAATTCATTAAATATTTTTTTTGAGAATCCTACCACTTCTTCTTTTTAGTTGCAACACTTTCCTAAAAGAGAAATTTCTAATTAGTTGCAACACTTTCTACTTTTGCTTTTCCTTTCTCTCTATCTCTCTCCAATCACATGGGGTCCTCTCCTTTTTTCCTCTCTACCTCTCTCCTATCCAAATTTTGCATTGGAGTTTGTGAAAAAAAAATGTTGCAACTAAAAAAAAGGAGGAAGTACTTTCTTCAATCTCCTTAATTCCCGTGAAAAGAAAGAAGTAAGCACTATGTTTTGGGACTGAGGGAGTACTTTTTTCCAGAATCCCTAAACAAACTGAGCAATTTCTTCACGTTCTGATAAATCACTTGTTTTAAGCAATAAGAATGCATGATGAGCAATTTTCTTCTTCTTCCAAGGGAATGCAGGTGAGCATAGAAATAGACTGGTTGAAGCAGTATATATCTTGGTCATGCATATATATTCTCAAACCAAGAGCACCATGAAATTCATTGATATTAATAACGATAATCATCGATAAGTTCACAGTGTTCGTCAGAGATCCACAGTAGATGTTATTCCATGCTAAGTTCAAATATAATTGTTGCACAAAATAAGACACGATACAGAAAAAGACTAGTAGAACTAGAGCAAACGCGAAAAAGAATGAAAATTCCATGGTGATCATAAAGAAATATGACCATTGAAATCGCATTGAAATCGAATGGTTCAAAATAATTTTAAATTTTAAAATGTGGGCCCATAATTATTGTAAACCATTATATATCCATGATTATATATATTATTACCACCATAACAACAATAATGTAAAAGACGGCGTTTTATTTCAAGCAGCAGCTTACCGACAAATAAACACATCCACAATGCTATCAGAGTCCCAATGGTAACATATAGTAAATCAGGTTTTATATAGCTATCCACCAGTTGAACAGGATCCAACAAGCCAACTGTCAAGTGTGTGAATAATTGCTCAAAAAGAAGAAGCAACCCATATTCTGCAGCTAACTGTTCATTTACAATCAAGTTTTCTATCTTCTGGCCATCCGAATTCTTCTAATAATGCCAATACAACACCGTTTGTCCAGCCAAAACCATCATGAGTAAAATCAAATTTATATCAGCAAGAAACCAATATGTTTCTTTGTATAAGCTCTTTCCCAACCCCCACAAATCAAGGAAAATTTCAGTGAAGATTATATATTCAGTTGAGTTAGCACTGAGAAACTAAATCCTAAACATTTTATCTCCAAAGAATTGACATGCTATTTATTCTTCACATAAATACCTGAGGTATATATTCACCACCACTTCCATATTCCCCACATTTTTCTACATTGTATTTTTCGTGCATATCTCCAGTTTGCTTGTAGCTTGCATGGTTGGTCCTAATCCACCTGATAGCTATATCTTCTGCCATTGTATAGGCTTCCTTGGATCCGGACTTTGCAAGAGCTTCAATAATAATGTGTTGCATGGGAGCCCAGCCATTAGGATAATCTCTGGTCACACAATCTTTATCAACTCAATATAAAGCTAAAACATACAAAAATGCAATACCTAAGTTTTATGAAAGAAGGGTAACATGCAAATAACCATTGTTCTCCTGAATATGTCAAAGAAGTAGCAATCCCAGCAGCACGAACCAAGCCTAAACTTGCAAGGCTTTTCATGACCTTCTCCGCCAAGTGAGCTTCAAAATACAAAGTCATTCACACTACATTACAATATATAATTCTTTCATCATATGTGTTCCTACTACAGGCCAATTGAAAAGATCGTATTCCAAAATTGGACTTCACAACTCATATGCACATCTTAGAAAGATGGAAAACATATGCCTTGGGCCCTGTCTAACAACTACATGATGCCATAAGGGATAGTAATGACACTAACAACCCAGCAGCAAGACAATTTAACTCTTAGATGATCTTATGTCCGTAAATTATATAACAAAAGCATGAGGCTAAACTTAGCCTCTCCCGACATACAATGACAACAGTATTCCGAAGTACTTCTACTAAAAGCAGAGAACACTGCCCAAATGGCCTAACATAACAAAGAGCTATAACATGAGTAATATGAAGGAGCAAGACTAATAACCTGAATCACATGGCTTAATCCATAATGGAATGAAGTTAGAAGCAAACAAATTCTGATTCTGATGAGAAGCTTCCCAAGTTTGATTATCCTGTGAGATTTAACAAAGAGGTCAATAAAATTACAAGAAAGCATATAACAATAGGATATAATTCAGATTTGCAAGCAAATCTCACCTTGCAAGTGATCCAGCAGTCAAGCCATTGGCTCATCTTTTCATTCCAGAAGATAGAGCTAAATGCCTTCTCTCTTGCTTGAGAAGCTTCAAGAAATTCCACAGCAATACTGTTTTCTCCCGCTACTTTAGCAAGGAAAGTTATATCAAGCTCCATCTGAGGAGATCAGAGGGAATTTCTTTCAGTACACAAGAACCACCACCAAATTGACCTCAAGTCATAAACCAAAAACATACCTTGAGTATGTACGCATTCAAATCTACATGTATTATTGTTGTTGTGGTCAATGTTGTTAGATCAGAGGTATTCCTGCAGCAAGACACGGTAAAATCTTCATCCCATATAACTACATGCCATCATAATGTAAACCAAAACATACGATAAATTGTAAAAGCATAATAAGCTTTGCTAATGTCCCTTTTTCAGGACCAACGCAGACTCCAGCAAATATATACATTTCACAACTAAGAACGGGAAACAACATGGGCTTGTGATTTCTAAATTGTAATATCTCCTACATGGTTCAATCACTGGATTCCACTACCTAATTGGACAAACAGTTTGACACCCTGTGACTGTTGTTTGCCATCCATTATCCCGTACTAGACTAGAGACCACGACTACTGCAATATCTAAATAAAGTATCTATAATTATCTATCTGAAGGTAGCTATAATTTCCAAGTTGAACGTCTGAATCTTGTATAAGCATGAAAAGCTGATGGTTTATGTTAAGCGGATAACAGAGAGAACCATGGCACATGCAACGCCCACCAAATAAAATGAATATGAATGAGTTTACCATGAAACCAAGCACAAAATTTTTTACCTCATCCATCGTGTACTAAAATCCCATCCAGATTCAAGAAATTGAAGCCACCTCACGGCATGCGGCCTTCGTTTATCGGCTCCAAGCAGTGCCTTTGAAGCAGCTTTCCTTGTCCCGTAGAAAAGAAGAATCGACGAGTAAAATGTAAGCTTGGATTGCACAGCTCTTACTTCCCGGTTGCGAAGTGGAAGATGAGCATACCGTAGTCGAAGATTCGGCCTTGGTTTATTCCACATAGCATAATATCTACTCAAATTGTGACTCGCAACCACTAGAATCACGAATTGTCACCTTATGCATTCCTACCAAACAAGTGGGTTACAATAGAACAAGAGAATCGGTATACACGAAGAATGATCGAAAGTCGAGTATGAAAGACAAATATAACCATGTTATAGGCACCCGAGTTCCAAAATTTATGTTCTTTGAGTAGGGCGGGAAGAGCCTTCTTAACTAGATTCATGTCACCTGTTCTTTGGTAAATCGTGTGCACCATTGAGCTCAATAGAGGAGGTTGACTATAGAACAAAGAAACTTTAGATGTTGCATAGTCCAATAAATAGATGCCTAAATAGTCGGAGTAAAATTTTTAACAAAGATAAAAGGTCAAAACTTTAAAATTATTGATGCATGTCTCTCAAATTTTGATGCGGATGCAATTTCAACGAGCACAAAGATCGCCCATTAAGAATAACAATTCTGCAGCTCTCAATCATTATGGACAAAATCGATGCCTTAAGCAAACTATCATATGCCTCTTACTTGTAGCCTAACCTTTTCCAACCTAGAGTCTAACCGAACAATTATCCGCATACATATTGACTTCCCTAAGCGCGCCTGGTGATCGTCTTGTAAATGGAAGTAGAGAAATATGCCCTCCATCTTACAAAAGTTGTCCCCATATCTATTTTTGGTTTTTCTGATTTTAATATATTCGTTCTTTTACAAATGCAAATTACCAAATCATACACACTGTTGACTATATGTCAACTCATTAACAATCTCCTCAAAGTTTGTGAAAAGTCAACTAGGACAAACTTTATGGGGGAGGAAACAAGACACGTGTGCTTATCCCTCAAACTCTCTTTCATACTACAAACTCGTAACAACAGTAGCTTTCACTTATATTCTATTTCCGGTTTTGCACTTCATCCCTCGACTTTCCCGGCTCTCCATGGACTCTAAATTTAGCTATACAGCTTTTCCGGTTTTAATACATTAGCATTATTGATCACATGGAGCTTTTCGTTGGGCTAAAGAAAGACGCCGCTTAATATCCCACGTGAAGCTATGAGCCTTTAGGGGAATTTTGAATTTCAAGACCAGTGTCAAGACTCGACCAAGAGCCATCCAATTTATTGCCTCAAACTTATAAAGTCTTCCCGAAATTCCTTCTTAGATTTCATTTGTAAGCTAGTGAAAATGTCTCCAATGATCACCATTATTTCACCACAAATTTTGAAGTACAACTACTTTAGAAGTTCTACTTCTCATAAGATAGAAATGGTACCATAGTAGCCTAAGTCCTGATAACTCGTAGGTTAGTAAAGCTGCCTCACAATCATGGTCAAACTAATGTCCGATGATTTATAATTCAAAAAAGTATATACTAGACATGAAAAAGTCTCAGTCACCAGCGATTGGTGTAATATGCTCTGGCACCATTAAGCACATGTCCATACTTCTCAACAAGATATATGAGGTTAGTTACGATTGCTGTTGCAGTCTTGTGCATTTTACTAGCTAGCAAGCCCCTGCATAACGAAGATATAAATCTCATAATTCATAACAACTCTTTCCAGTGTTGAACGTTATACTAACATATTATACAGTCTTTTGAAATAGTATACTCTTCATTCCTGCATAGATATGGCAAGATTAAGGTACTCGAGCAAAAAAATGAGAATAGGAGATCTGTGGCAGATGACTTTCATTTAAACCATATAATTTAAATCCTGATAACTCCACCCTATTAAAGATAGGTCTATGTCCAAGCAGAAAATTACATGTTCTGGTAACTCTAAACTTCAAGGATAGAGAAACACAAGAATACCACATATTAGATTGTGCCCACCCAAAAATCATTATCCAGATGCAAGATTTGAGCTACTAGAATCAGATCAGCCATGTTGTCTCTGAATGTAATATGAAAATGACAGACACACTGCCCGAGTATTTTATATATTTTTCTTAATAATTTTTTAATACTAGAAACTAACAACGGTACTGCTATCTTTACTTGTCCTTGTATTGTAAGCTGTGACGACGGTAAGCGAAATTGAACATGGGCTTTTTAGTAATGATGATGTCATGCTAGATATCTAAAGCAATATGACTTCGAACAAGTGCAAAGGTTTGGCTCATAAGTCTTCATTATAAACAATCAAATATATCAATTGTTCAAAGTTTCAGCATCAACAACAAATTTGTCAAATTATTGAAAACTATGTTCTACATCAGTTAACAACTCAAAGACTAACAAAGTCAACCTTCTAGGTGTTTGCAACCTTGATTATAACATGTATTACTATTATTCTAATAGGATAAAACATGCACTTTCAACACCAAACTAAAACAGATGGAACCTTATGTCCTTCCCTCAAAAAAAAAACCTTATGTCCTTGGAATCTGAAATTTTGTATACTACCTTTCTTTTTTTTTATTTGCTACATTTTCCTTAAATGGTTCTTTTTTTTTAATTCGCTACATTGTTTCAACTTTCCTTATTGGAGGCATGCCCACCAAAAGTAATACTATTATATTTGTTTTCTACTTTTTCCACCAAAAAAGAATCTTATTATATTTGTTTACTATTTCCACCCAAAAGACTACTTTTTTCACCTTTTCCCAACCTCATTTAATCTTAAAGGCCAAAAAGACACCAAAAAAGATGGAAATGGACATCTCCTAAAAACTAGTAAAAACAACAATGTAGCAAATAAAAAAAAAGCGCGAGGGAGTATTAGTCAGTCAATAAATGAATAAAACATCAACATCAAACCACACAATAAGTGGACAAGAACACACCCCCTTTCTTAGGTTGAACAACTTAACCAATCAGAAGCTAAGAACATATGTAATTTACAATAAATAAATGAAAAAACAATGTTGAAGATCAAACCTGATCACCCAAAAAGAATCCCAGTAGTAGACCTCTCTAAACCTTGAACCAGGAATAACACAAGATTCAGGCACAGGAAGCAAAGTATGCAATTCAGGGTGCTCTTTTACAGCAGGTGAAACCTTTCTACTCAAATTCTTCCAAAAGGAATGAACTTGCAATGCCCAAGCTCTAACCTCAGGGTTCTTCACTTTTGGTAAAAACCCATGTGGCTCAGCCACAAAATCAGCTGGTTGAGCATAAATCAAATCATCCCCAGCTCCATTAAAGTGTTCTTGTATGAACCTTTGCAATTCGACAGCCGAAACGACACCATTTTGTGTTCTTGGCAATCTAGCAAATGCTTGCTGAGTGATTGAAAGATTAGATTTCAATGAGAAATCAATATAAAGTTTGGGATCAAAGTTTTTGGGTGACCCGTACCACGTGAAGGAAGAGGAAGTGGAAGTTTCCGAGAAGTAGACAAAAACACGGGAAGGAAGCTGTAGTCCCTGTACCACGTGACCCGTAGAAGAAGTTGCCTACTCTAGTACTCCCTCTTCAACTCTAAGTTAAACTTTCCACATAAGCTTTCGCCACTTTCCATAACTCGGAACTCCCTAGGAATTACAATTTAAAGCGTGTTTATACATGCCAGTTGTAATTCAAATTTGTAATCACATAAGCTAATGAATATCAAAAAGATTTAAGCTAATGCTTAGCACAAGTTTCTGAATAGAGTTCATTAAGCGCAGTGAATAAAAAAAATGTGCTACTTGATTCCTTTAAATTCAATATGTTTGCTTGTTACATAATAAGACTCCTAACTTGAGACCAATGATAACTTATCAGTGCTCGTAGTCGTAGTATAGTAATAAAAATTACTTAATTCTACAGTACCCAGCATGAACAAAATTGTACTTTAGGGCATTTTTTGACATGTATCAAACACTTCTGTAGTTATGAACCTGCGATAACCTATGCCCATTATGTAAAAGCTCGTGTTCTGATGACAGATCACTGACTCAATTTAAGATGAATGAAGTAATTTCTTATAATCTTGGAAAGTTCCACGGAAAGGTGTCACTATGCCATCAGACACTGCCCACAGCTCATCCACACTGTTCGATATTAAGTGTTTATCGTGACTGACCTGCATACACACAGACATCACTTGTTCGGTTAAAAAAATGTTGCTGCGAGTGTGTGTTTGTGTATCTCTTCTAGTTATAAACATAAAAATAAATGGTAGCTAAAGCTAAATGTTAAAAGATGATACCATCAGTATTCCTCCTTGGAACATAACAAGACCTTGAATAAGTGCTTCCACAGCATCCAAATCCTGCAGTTCAAATACAGTGCCACAATCATATTATGTCCAGAGCAAGTTCAGATGAAGTGACAAATCCTACAAAGATGAATAACCGACAAACTACATGCAAAGTTTTTGCTATGTTTGCTTATCAATGTGGCTTACAGTCAAGGAATTTCCCTTAAATGTCAGGGTGAAAATGATATGATGAATGTGGTGACTTTTAGACATTATGTACAGCTGAGGCACAATCATTAGTGATGTGGTTGCCAATATTTTGCTTTAAATCAGAAGCATGATTACACAGAACAATTTGGCAAACAGCAAGAACAAATCCATCCAATCTAACCCCCTCTCCCCCCTCCCCCCAACAATATAACCAGAGAAATTGACTATCCAGGTTTTTACATAAATTACAGAGAAATTGACTAGACAATAAAGCACTAAAAAATCCTATAAATTCATCCACCTAATTCATTTGAGGTCTCGGCTAAATCATCAAGGTTAAACTATTACCAAGGTTTTGACATGAATTTTACACACAAAAAATGAATAGGAAATGGAGCAATAGATTTCGTAACAGATCATAAATTCATCCACTTGATATATTTGAGGCCTCTGCAGCTCTGCCACCCGCACCATGGTTTAACAGTTTATGGAACAAAGATCAAAATGGCAGACTTACAAGATGATTTGATGGCTCGTCCAGCAACAATAAATGTGGCTTCTTGAAAGTAATCTTTGCAAATGCTACTCTGCTTTTTTGACCACCTGTTACATGATAAATTGCAGGACCAACAAGAAACAGAAAATATTTCAATAAAAGATTAATGGACAACATTTTCCACTTCCGGTACCTAAGACCAACTTAGTTTCCATGACAATTAGAGTCACTAGCATATTGATGTGCTGAGAAGGAACATACCAGATAAAGTGTACATAGGCTGGAGCGCAAGATTTCCAGTTATGCCAAATGAACCCAAATGAGCTCTCAACTTCTGTTCAGGCACACCCTGAAAGGAAAAAAACAAAGGGGGGGGGATCAAGAACCCTTTGGTCAAACATTTCTTATATACTGAACCAAAAGCTACTAAAGCAGATTTTCCATCCTAAATATCCCTCCTAACCCAAGCATTAGACAACTGCATTAGAAAGATGCTACATCTACTACATCATTGGACAACTGCATTAGAAATTAGTGTTTAATTAATTAATATAGAACCCAAGCATGGCTTGAGTAATACTACCTCTGTTTCCAAAAGATTACACAGTTATATTAGGGGGAGAACCAAGGAAATTTGCCAAAAGTATGAGAGAGAGTGTCTAAAAGCGGATTGTAAGTTGGAAAAAGTTTCAAAAAAAAAAAAAAATAGAAAAGTTGGTTTGTTAAGTAAAACCCTTTAATCAAAGTATGCAAAGGAAAACATAACACAACACATAAGAATGTTACAGCAATCACACAAGTAGTCACGAAAATAACATTATGGCCACATCTGCCATCACGATCAACGCAATGGTGGCATATTGTGTAAGTAGCATCTTACAGGTGTTACATCATATGTCGTAGCAAAAAAAAAAAATCACTTTTAGTAAATCAGGTGTTTTAGTATGATTTTTACTATCATGTAACAAATACTTGGGCATGTACATTTGAGCACTTTGCTATCTTTTGAAGAAATGAGAGGGTTTTCAAACAATTATAGGACTACAACATGAGCCTACAATTTCGTCAAATGTAATTTTAATAGAATCAAAATGCATAACGGCTTTGAGAATTGAGAAGAAACTGTAAAAAATATGGAGCATGACAGCCAATAACAAGCATCTTGCTCTAGTTTTTAACCACATGTGACATATTGCAAGGAATGGCAAGTTAGATAAACTTTACAAAATAATCACGTAATATAGCCTTTATGTAATTTGATGACATATTTTTCATGTAATAGGCAAATAGAATATGTTCTTCAAAAACTTACCGGGAAGCAGCGCATCATATAGAGAAGAGGATTAGAGGACAGGTCCAATCCATCAACATGGTGTTGACTAAATACAGCAATACGGACCTGCATATATAGCATACAGTTGAGAAACCATGCACCCACATATTCCTCGAGGCCTCATAGGATAGAAAGAGAGAATCCAGTAGAAGAAATGACAGTAGTACTCAATGAGCAAAGTGTTAAAGGAAGAAAGGAAACCAACTGCAACGCTTCACACATGACGACAATACAAAACTAAAAGAGTTTTAAGTAAGGTCTTCAAGGCTATGGAAAAGTAGGAGCAAGGGAATGGCAAATTTGCACAGGCAATTGCTACAAATCTTATTTACAGAATAAATTACGTATGCCACGACTAATCAATGGCTAAACACTTCAGACAACAAGGATGACATTAGATGCAACAAGGAAAAACAATAAGAAAGTGCACCAATGTGCATACAGCATACCTTGGCTGAGCGGAAAACAGTTCCTGAGCTTGGTTGCAGTTCCCCAGCAATCAGATTGAGTATGGTGGACTTACCAATACCATTAGGACCAACCACTGCAGAAAAGCGTTAACAAATGAATCAGCAAGAGAAAATGATCAAGACTTTCAAACTAAATTTTTGGATAAAGCCTGGTCCAAATCAACACAGGATCATTCTAACAGGCACCTCGCCTAAATAAAGCATTTGTCACTTGTAAAATATATAGCAAAATGTCTCATCTAAGCTAAACCAAACTCCTCAACAAACATTATGTATGCTTAATAGAGGCCAATTCATGAATCATGGCCGTTAAATGGGGGCATAATCAAAACAATCACACAAGATGGCAGTATGGCAGTGCTTCTTAGATTTAAAAATCAGCATCCTTCCCACATTCATCAACAACAAAGATATCAGTCAAACATAAAATTTAGAACCAGCACTCCAGCAGCAACATAGCTGATAATATTGCCTTTTGTAGAGTCACAGAACATTGGAATAAATGCAGTTGCACAGATATACTTCTACTACGCTGGCGAAATAAAAAAAAAAATCAAGTCATCAACAAAAGAAACATGTAAGAACCAAAATCACATAGGTCATACATTGGGCATCCATCAGCACCTACAAGCAGACAAAAAGAACTAAGAACTATTAAAATCTTACTTGCAATACGGCTGTCCAGATCAATCCCAAAGTTTAAGTTCTTGAATAATATTGGCCCGCCAGGATAACCAAATGATGCATCACTATAACAAGTAACAACATTCAGATTTATACAAATGTAAGAATTAACCCTAACTTATTATCCACTATATGTTCTTTGCAAAGACTGAATAAAATTGTCACAAAATTAGACATTAGAGAACAAAGTTCCACATATTTTCAAAAGGAACAAAAAAAATAACTTCAATCTGTTGTATGATAGAAAAGATTGTCAGAGATTTGAGCACTATAAGTTACTAGAAAGATGAAACAAAATTCTGAGTAGTTTACAGAGCAAACAAGTTATGTTACTATATATATATACCTAAAACTTATGATAGGAGGGCCTGGTCTGTCATCCGGCGTTGGGAACTCAAACTTGTAGCTGCCACAGACAAAAATTGAATATTAAAAACTTGAGGAAAACATAAGGTGTCATATACAAAGCCAAAGGGCACCTCAAATGTCAAAGAAACTGGCTAAATGTCAAAAAAAAAAAAAAAAAAAAAATCTATGTGGAGATGGCAGTGCATACTCAGGATCATTAACTACCGCATCCACAAAACCCATGCGATCCAGTGCCTAATGAAATAAGAAGAAAAAAAAAGATAAGAAAACAATCGGTAAGAAATCCAACAAGATGGACTAATCATCATAAGTATAATCTAAATTGGAAACCAACAAAGTTATACATAGATTTTGACAAACAATATTTTCTTCAAGTGAGGTTTGTTAAAAATACTTTGGAAAAATAAACAGTTTTCTGCTAGAACATAAAGTTACCAAGTTAAAATCTAGATCCTCCAGCAAATAGCAAAGCCATAAAACAAGAGATTAGCACCTTGATTCTAGATTGAACAAGAGATGCACGCTTCGCATTGTAACGAAACTTGTCAATGAAATTCTGCAACATAGGAAGAAGAGCTTGTCAATCTACCAAACAGGCTAGAAAGTACAACATGAAATAACTATTAGATCTTAAAGGAAATGCCGAGGATAGGGCCACATTCAAAGAAGATAAATAAATTTGATATGAAATGAATGTGTAATGGTCAATCAGTTGCCTAGAAAGCAACCATTAGCACAGTATATACAAGTAAAAATGTAAACTGATAGCAGAAAAGATTGACAGCAAGACCTGCATATGCGCCCTGGATTTTTCATTAGCCTCAAATGCTTTCATTTGATTCTTCATTTGTTCCTCTCTTGTTCTTTCAAATGTGTCATAATTCCCTTTGTACAAGTCATTTCATATATTTCTTATGGGCCCCCTGAAGGTCCTGAAAGAGAGTTTACACTTTAAAGCATTCAAATTCGGCTAACTTAAGACTTTTCTTGAACCTGGTGAACTATTTTGATCGAAGACCTTCCCATCAACACCTAGATAGTTGGATACATTATGATGACTCTCGGGTGAGTGGGACGATCATCATTGACTTATATGACCCTTTACAGCTTGTTTCATATCTTTTGGATCTACCTCAAAATAGCTCCAAAGGCTTTCATTTCCCACTATATGCCTTATCTTGACGTAGTGCTTTATAATTGGTTGCAATGATAAAAGAGGATTAGACGATGCCTAACTAGAAAGGTACAAGATGGCCTATTGAGCAAAGTCAAACTCCTATTCTGAAATTTCTGAGGATTAAATTTTAGTAATCATACTCTATTTTTTTTTCGAGGGGTTAGTAACTCTTCTTACTACCATTTCATACATAGAACAAAAAAAGTATGTACTACCAAATCCATAACTTAAGAAAGATAGAATTACTAAGTTAAAGAATGATAAGGTGAATCCCTACACACCATAGTTCGAAAATGCGGTTTCGGTTTCGGTTGCGGAAACGGTTGCGGTTTCGCTGGAACGGAACGGATACGTTTGATGCGGACCGCATCACGGTTGTCGCGGCAAAAATTAATTATATATTTTTTTGTTGAAAGGGAATTAATTATATATATTTGTGTCATAATGTTCTTAAAATATTATAAATCTAAATCCTATACTATGAATATAAATGTATAATTGGAAAGTGTAATTTGAAATTCGTACCATATGAAAAAAGAAGTTAATGAAATACTTTTAAATTAAATATTCTTCATCAGTAAATGTGTGGCAGACTAAAAAGATAAAAAAAAAAAAAAAGGTAGGCAGACTCCTCCTTTGACCTAAATCCACTTAGTCTACTTTTGAAATTAAATAATATAAAAATCCCACCCACTACCCAATAAATCCTCACCTACCCCCACTACTGGTAATTAAACAGCAGTCTTTTACCTCTTCCCCTCCCCCCACGTGATCTTCTCTCTCTTTCTCTCCCTCTCTAAACTTTGAAGAACTCTGGCGAAATGCTTCAAGAAATCTGGCCATGGCGATGGAGTTTATCTCTAAAGTAACCGTTATGACCGAGCCGCAACGTCGGAATTGGCCGAGACTGGTACATAACGGCCGGTTCGTCCGAAAATGCGTTGTTTTTTAACAACCCGGTACATATCGGGAAAAAACGATTCAATAATCTCAAAAACCGTGTTAACTCGGCCGAACCGTTACAACTCGGCCGCATTTTTACACCATGCTACACACTACCCAGAGATTCAAACTTTTACATAAATAAGTGCAACCCCATCACCACCACCAAAAGTACCTCTATTGTAAAAGCAATAGTTATTTCTAAAATTCCACCGTCACCTTGAAAGCTACTTAAAAACATTGGTCTAATTATTGTTTACTTAAAAAGTTATTGACATAAATTTTCAAGTCACTCTACCTCAATTTATCCACCATAATCTTCAAAGTAAAACCAGCTCATTTTAGGTTAAAGAAGAAGACATCTTCCATTTAATCTAACAATTGACACTTGTCAAACTCAACAGAATATATAATAGTAGGCATAGTATAGGGTGGCAAAACTTAACTTTCACCATAGAAGAGAGGAGATAAAGAAAGTTTGCAGATATGATGGTCGAAGAGAGAATTACCATCAATGATTTGAAAGTTAGACCAGTTTATCCCATCTAATCTATCTATCAAGAAAATCAATTCCAAGTATTAGAATAACTAGGGATGGCAATGGGTCCAGGACCCCACCCAGACCCACCCAGACCCTACCCTAAAATTAGGGTATGGGTCTTAATTTTTTGGACCCTATGGGTAAGGGTAGGGTATGGGTCTTGGTCCTATCGGGTAAGGGTCCACTCCTCAAATACCCTGACCCTATCCAAACCCTACCCATAGACCCATCTAAACTAAAATATATATTTTTATTTTTTTAAAATTAAAATAAATATATATATATAAACATATCCTTCCAGTAGACTTCCAATAAAACTAAAACCCTCCCTAAGTTAGTTCCCTAGCCGCAAATCGTAATCACGTAAAAATATATTTATTTATATTTTGATGTATGAGACTTTTGGGATGTGCAAAAAATATGTATTGGTATGGAATGTACGTGATATTATATACGTGTGCTAATTGCAAAATTAATATATGAAATTGTGCTTAACGATTATATATACATGTGAAAATGTAAACGGATTTATTTTTGTGTTGGACCCATTTTAGACCCTAGACCCTACCCAGACCCTACGGGTACGGCCGTACGGGTAAGGGTCCTAAAAAAATTTACCCTATGGGTATGGGTCTACATCCAAAAGTTAGGGTATGGGTAAGGGTCTAGCCTTACCCTACCCAGACCCTACCCATTGCCAACCCTAAGAATAACAAAAGCGTACACCATATCAAAATACCCCACCTAATGTGAAAATGTCCTTTACCCTGGTGAGAATATCATTGCTTCCCCCTTCTAATCCATTTATGCGGAGAATCAGTTGTAAGCATGATACATAACATCAACATACCACAATGATTCTAAAGGAGATCTGCCTTGGCTAGTAAAGCCAGACTAACTGTACGATGACAGAGAGGCTGATTTCATCAACTCTTGATTAATGACAATCAGTCAATCATCTATTACTTTATAATATAAGGAAATCTAACGAGTCATCTGATCTCAGTTCATTTTTTTAAGAAATTTTAGATAAATGCATATTTGCTTAGAGATGCAAGGAAAAATCAGCTGCCTACATGACCAGCAAATGTTAAAACTCCACGAGAGTTCACGGAACATAACCATGTCTTCTTATTTATTCATAAAACAATTTCAGCATCAAGCAAACATTTTTCACGTCTAACTCTTAACTCGTTTCGTATATTATAGTAATCCCTTTTTGGGATGAAAAAGGAGTAGGTTCAGCGGCAAAATTCCGGAGTGTGAATGAAACATGGCATCCCACTGGTAAAAATTAAAACTGAAATAGGATGAAAATAACTAGCAATAATCAAGGCCTATTCATTTTCACTTCTTAAATCCCATTCTATCCCCGTTTAAAATTTACCAAAAAAGCAAACATGGTATCACCTTTTCTTCTGCAAACATCGAAGTTATCACCTTTTCTTCTAACTCCCACATCCAATTTAATGATTCCCACTTAACAAATTATTATTGAAAACACGACACACATGAGACTTCCTCAACAAGGGTTCAAAATTGAGTGTACAAGGAAGCCTAACCAATCGGCATACGATCTATTTCCATGACCTAAGAGGCTCAGATATTCACAACCATTAGCTGTAGCCTCTGCCATTAATTATCGAGAGACCAGATGCTTTTACCTCTATTATTGTTTACTCCCTTTGGCCCCAAGTGTTTGTCCCATTGAATATTTATTGCTCTTTACTTCTTTGGTTGGGGGAGTCAATGAAAGACAAACATGGTGGCACCAAACAGAATGAATGCGAGAGTAAAGTAGTGGTCCCCCATGGTCGATTTTTGATATGAGGCAATCTTTTAGAGGCATCACAAGAAGGAAATTGAGGCAAAGAAAAAAGAAATTTCAGGAAAAATGTTTCTGCCCCAAGCAGCCCAACTATAATGCTGGAGTCGGGGCCTTGGGGGATAGAATATAAGAAACACATACCATAGTCAATTTCAAGATCCTCAGGTTTTCTTTTGGCATGCAGTTCTTTTAAGGTGTCAAACTTTATGCCATCAAGAGGCCAAGGCTCCCTATCAAAATACAAAAGACATTCCATCAGTAATCACAGAATTCACAACCTATACATCAAGAGAAGTAAAAGGCAAGAAAAAAGTACAACAAATGGCTGGCATTGAACAAATCACCATGTATTATAGCAGTCACAGGCAAAAAATGCAACTCGCCTTCTATGATAATTGATAAGCACACAATTGCTCTTTTTTTCCGATCTTTGTTACTCCAACTCAACTTGCTGTCATCTTGTTTGACACCTCTTAGACACCTCAAATGGATATAACTAATTGGCTATGCTACTTAGATAGTAGGAAAAACATACAAGCATATATGATTATACATGTCCAATACTCTGACGAATCCAAAACCAAGAGTCCTGAGTAACATAGTTTCATATTACTATTAGATAGGAGAACACAATGGGCTTGGAGCAGGAAGTGTTGCATAAGCCACTCGCTGTCAGAAGAATAGAAAATTATGGAGGGTTTGAGTAAAATGTCTAAACATCTATATGCCTCAATTAAAATACTAATGAGAACATGAAATAGTTAGATGTGAAATAATTAGTTTATAAATAGCATACCGAAAAAACACATAGTTAGAGTAATTGATTAATAAACTTGTAACATACTTCCAAATTTCTAGGTTGGTATGGTCGCTCCACAATATAGTTTAATTAGAATTTTAAAATACTAAATGAGCCATTCCAAGCACATAAAGATCACACAGGGTATTGATGGAGCAGTCCACAATGAAAATATAGCATATGAGTTAACAATACTCACTGTGGTCTTTTTCCTCGTCTCAACGCAACATAGGAAAACTTCTCATCCTCAAACCCACGTAAAGGTGCACCGCTTGATCTCTGCAAGTAAAAAACAAAAGCACGGTATAAGCACGCTTAAGTATTTCACCCTTCAACAGATTGTTCTAACTTGAACTGGCCCCACTCCTGCTATATCAGAGATGACATACTGGCGAAGCAGCTGGTACTCAGTGGCCTTTCCCAAATAGCTAAAACATGTGAGCCTTAACCCTATCATGATTTCAACCCAGGGTAACTCCCTTGAAGGTGATGTCAAGCCACAGATCTCCAAAGAAAGTTTTTTTTTTTAAATGTTAAGTTGGCATATATAATTGCCACAACATTTAGAAATATATACAAGCAAAATATCAACCCAACATAAAGATAACAAATCAATAGATGACCTATAATCTATATGGCATATCATGAATTTATAATTTCCAACATATTGATATAGAGTGCATAACTTTTTAAAAAAGCACTAGGCTTTCTCATTTTCCTTGAAGGTGAAGTGGAGTTGGATCATGCCCGTGAACTTTGATAGCACAAAGAATGTCATTATTACTAAGAGTGCTTCTTTACACAAAAGGGATTTTAGAGTCAAAACTTTGGTAGAATTAAATTCTTTAAAATCATGATAATACCTCATCATAGAATGCATTATCATCTAAATGGTGTTGGGCACTATAGAAGATGGTATGGAGGCTTGTCCTAGTTACAAGAGAGGTGACATTGAACGTCCTCGACCCAATCTCATGCCATATCTCCAAGCCATTACTACTCCAAATGATAAAAAGCAACATGAAAAACATCATGGATGCAAGAGCTTTTGGATGAGAGAAGAACCTTAAATGCACGCTGTGATTCTGTTCTCTCCAACCGTTGAACAAAGTGACAATATTTTCCAGTGTTTGCCAGTGGACAAGGCCCATCATGTGGACACTGGGGAAAAAGCAATCCATGACAAAGGTAAGTCATCTCTCCCTGACATATTCTGGAGGCAGTAGACAGTTATATAGTTAATACTCACAGGAGCAATTACATATGCACCATCTCTGGAAGCTCCTGGCTTTTCGGAAGCATCATCAGATGTATCTTTACGTTTTCAACATTTCTAAGAAAATGCAAACACGCATATGATGTCATACAGCAGGATTAAAATACATGTAATGAGAAAAACAGGCAAATAATGAAGATTTCTAAAGGTCGATATAGAAGGGTAAGAAACCCCTTAAAACCGTGTTGCTGTACTCATACTCTTAGTTTCACTTCCATGCTCATGCCAGGTACTCAACTCTTCAACATAGATATTGATACTTGGCAATTCATCATTGAACATGCAAGTTATTCACAGAATGGCCAAGCGGGTAACCTCACATGTATCTATGTCTGACACTAGTGGTTGAATTTGAGTAACATAGCCTTAAGCTTATCGAAGAGGTTTCGAACACAAAAGGTTTAACCATAACATGCAATGACATACCCTCTTCTCCATCCATAAAATATGTGATCGCATCTGAGATATAATATTTGACCCTTCAGGTGTGCCTGGTTCAACAAGTACCTAAAGTAACACAGAAATGTTATCATCGTGAAAACTCATTATAATTTTTTACTAGAAAAAAAGAACACACCACAACAACCAGACACAGTTTTTGTTCTTAATAAGGCTTCAAAGGTATCTCCCTCTGCGACTGAAATAGCTTACTATATCCCACCAGAAACTCCCATACATACAACATGGACTCCAAAAAAACACGAGTAAGAGATTACCAGAATATCTCGAGTAAGACCCCACAGTTGTCGTACTATTGCAATCCTATCCTTCAGTGACGGAATTTCTCCAAGAACATAGGACTTTGGAGCAAGAGCCATGCAATAGCAAAAGAAGCAAACACGAGTTGAAGCACAAATCTAAAGTTTATATAAGAAATGCAGGCAATTGAGACGAACAATCATAGTAACTCACAGCAATGACAAGGTCATGTTCCCTTTCAGCCTTTTTGATATCCTGACTTAAGGATTGAATGTTACTGTAGCTGTGAATAAGTGGCAAGTTCTTGATATCTACCAATTGAAAATTTGTTCGAATCAAGAATAGTACTGAGTGCAATGCTAGCAAGAGGTCGCAAAGTTCACTAGTTACCTCGGACAAGGCTAACACCAGCACGTTGCATTGATTGTGAGGGCTCAACTAAATTGAACCTCTCCATTGTGCGTGGCCAAACCTCTCTCAAAGCCCTGCACCATTTTGTTCACAAAATAAATACACACTACCAACAACCAAATCTACAAGCTATATGCTTTGGTTGATAAATTAGAGAGCTGAGACTTGAAAGTACAAAAAAGAGGGGAGATCTCACCAGAAAGCCGAACCAGTACCAGACCCGAAATCCAACACTTTAGCTGGAGCAAAATCCGGCACTCTTCTTCGTATCTACAAGATCAATAAAGCAAATTTGATATAGGCACCTAAAGTAACTATTAAAGACAAACACAATTCACATTCTTAAATTACCCCTTTAGAAGTGTTGCCTACTACAAATTGATAACTCTTATGAACAATTTTAGTCATATTTTATCATTCAATATAGCCAATAGATCATACAGATCATAATGAACCTTAATTCTCATAAGCAAATTTTTTTACATAAGCAAAATTTATAAAAATATACCAAAAAAGAAGAGTTCATGATGGTTATGAATTAGGAATTTCTCCTTTCGATATCATATACTCCCTCCGTCCCTTAATAGATTGCCCATTTCTAATTTGGGCACTATTCATAGGTAAAGAAAGTCATCAAAAACAATTTCAAATATATAAGATAAAACATAGTCATGTGGGGTCTTGTTGGATTCGTCTCATGGGGTACATTTTGAAAATCAGACTTTTATAATTTTTACTAATATAAAATTAAAGATATTAACGATACAAAACGTGCATTGGCAAACGTGCATTAGAAAAATGGGCAATCTATTAAGATTTAAGGGGCAGAGGGAGTAGCTTTCATATAAGAGGGAACAAAAAATAATTACCATGTAGCCTC
This sequence comes from Beta corolliflora, assembly GCA_947648045.1. Lineage (NCBI taxonomy): Eukaryota > Viridiplantae > Streptophyta > Magnoliopsida > Caryophyllales > Amaranthaceae > Beta > Beta corolliflora. Next base: position 364,035 of record CANSZD010000876.1, on the reverse strand, counting down.
AAAATTCCTAATTAATAAACACCAAAAGCAAAAAGAACTTCATAACATTTTGTTCTTGTATAGTATTCAACAACAAACATTGTATATCAATTAATAAATGTTGTATAGGGAATATCAAATGTTATACAAGGAAATCAAATTACTAACTATAAGCTATATAAGTTGGTGCAATTTTGATTTCAATATACAGTCGTTGATCTAATATACATTAAAAATCAAATTCTAAAAGATGTACTGAACAAAAATTGTTCGTAACCATTATGAACTAGGCATTACTCTAAACATTTACCTCATTAGCACACCAAACGCGAACACAATAACTTCAATTCATCACAAAAACTATGAAATTTGCAATTTAAAAAACATAAAAAGCAACAAAGATCACCTCACGCAAGATTCTAAAACAAGCAGAATAAACAGCAGGCATTCGAGAGGCAACATAAGCAACAGTCTCATCATCTGTATAAGTTAGTCCAATATCACCATATTCACTCTTAATCTTCCACCTCTTTGTTTGCTCCATCGATTTCAATGGATCCTCAACAAGCTCCTTTGATATCGACAATGGAAGCAACCGATTTACATCCTTAATTTCCGCGAAAGATTGCGTTAATCTCAGCACTTTCTTCTTTATATGCCCCATTTCTTGCTCTAATCAATTCAAAAATTCAAAAAAGTAACAAAATTTTCAGCTCAGAATTCTCTAATGAAGAAATTGAAAGTGAGGAGAGAGAAAAGTGGAAAAAACCTTGAAGATATTTTTCAATGGCGCGGCGAAGACGGACGGGAATGACGTTGCATTTCGACGATTGTTTCGCCGCTGAACGGAGAGTTTCCGACGTAATTAGTCGGCGAGAGGTTTCCGGTACTAATGCCGACATTTCTTCGCCGGAGGGTTTTAGGAGAGAGAGTCAAGGGTTTTAGCCTTTTAGGTTCTTCTAGTTCTTTACTGTAGTTTGATGAGGTAAGAGTGGGAATTTTGGGCCTGTTTTTCATTGGGCAATTTGGTGTTTTTTTAAGCTGTTGAAGCCCAATTTAATTGGTTGGGTTTTAGTTGTGATAAAAAAAGTTATAGTACCTGGCCCAAAATAACTATGGGTCAAATAAGGCAGCTGTTTGAGGACTTGTAGATTTCTCCATGATGCCAGTGGAAAATTCTGTCAGGGTTTGCTTTTTTTTTTTTTTTTTTGATAAGGAGAACAAACTTAGAATAACCCCCTATCTGGGCGGCACAAAAACATCCTTTCGGATGATAAGGGAAAAATCCAAACGATGCGGAGGACCAAGTACGATAAGGATGGGTGGGCATGCGCCTTCCTAGCCATGAAGTCGGCGGCGCTTGTTAGCCGCGAAAGACATGGAGCCCGACAATCCTCGAAACCATCTTGTAGCCACACCTGCATCTTTCACAATGTTAGAAATTTCCCACGGAATACGCCAACAATTCTTCATAGAATTAATGACAGCTAAGTTGTCTCCTTCAATAATAATATTAGAAATATCAAGAGAAATAGCTCCTTTAACTCCTTCTCAAAGAGCCCAAGCTTCAGCTTGCAAAATAGAAATATGGGGCCCCATAGACTTGGCACCAGCTAGGAGAACCTCCCCAGAATTATTACGAATAACAAAACCTAAGGAAGCATTCCCGTTACTAATTTTAGAGCCATCAAAATTAAGTTTGCAGTAATTAGGAGGAGGGGGGACCAAATAAGATTTTGGCCTGATCTATTTAACTTGGTCATGGGCTTTTTGATGATAGAGGTGGAAACGACATTACCATTTCCATCATCTAGATTAGTCTTCAACCATTGCTCAAAAAAGTTTTTAATCATAAAACTAACACGACGAGGAGAAAACCCCTCGTCATTGAAGATAACTTTTATTTCTAGTGAACCAAATAAACCACCAAATAAAAGCAGACTTAGCTACGTTATCATCAGAAAGAGTAGAATGACAAACCTCAATCCAATAACGGAAAGAAAAGGAACTAGAGAAATTAATATTACCGGGGAGGGAAGGCCAAGAAGCACTATCATGAAGGCGAAGAGAACACCAGTAAAGTAAACGGACACTCAAAAACGAGAGGTGAGTCATAGTCTCCGAAGCATTACAACAAAGAACACATTGCTGAGGAACAAAAACTTTGCATTTTTCAAGTCTATCCTTAGTAGGGAGACCATCATGACAGGCTTTCCAAAGGAACATTTTAATTTTCGGAGGGACATGAAGCTTCCAAATCCAAGCAAAATCTACCTTCTCAAAATTTGGATTAAAAGCTCCTTGTGCTAAAAGGGAACCAGACTTAACAGAGTATTCTCCATCCGCCGTCAACCCCCAAAAAAGAGAGTCTGGCTGAGGAGACGACGGCACAAAAATAGAAGAGATCATGGCCACAATATGCGAAGGTACTCTTTGTTTCAAGCTTGAAACAATCCCACCCCCCAACTCAATAAAATCACTAACTATAGCACCTTCGAACACGGGGGAGGACTAACCACCATACTAATGGGATATTGGAAAACCCAATTATCCTCCCAAAATCTAATATCTTTACCATTCCCAACCTGCCATCTTAGACCCTTTTTAAACAAAGGCCTGAGGGACATAAGCTTTCTCCATTGCCAAGACGCTACTGGAGAAACATTATGAGAGAGGATATCACTAGATTTACTATACTTTTTTTTTAACTAGATTAACCCAAAGATTATCTTTATGTTTGAGAATTTTCCAAAGCAACTTCATTTGCAGGGCTACATTATTGACTTCACTTTTCTTATACCCAACCCCCAAATTGTTTAGGAAGACAAATTTTATCCCATCCAATCAAATTAGCAGTTTTATTCAAGTGGTCTTTATTCCAAAAGAAATTCCTATAAGACTTGTCTAAATTAGAAAGAATAGTCTTTGGCAAATAAAAACTTTGCATTTGATAGTTGGCTTTAGTAGCCAAGTTCGCTTGAATAAGAACAGTTCTACCGGCTTGGGAAAGAGAGTTGGCTTTCCACTTAGGTAACTGATTGGTAACCTGATTGCAAACTTTCCCAAAAGTTTCCTTTGTAACTCGAGAATCTATAATTGGGCAACCCAAATACTCCCCTAAATTGTTTGTTTCAGCCATACCAAGTAACGAAGCAAAATTAACTTTAGTCTCATCGGAAACATTCGGAGAACACTGAAAGGCAGATTTATGAAAATTAATAAGCTGGCCAGACATAGAACAATATTTATCAAGAATTAGCTTAATAGTAGAACAACTAGTATCAGAGGCTCGCGCAAAAATCATAGTGTCATCAGCAAAGGTAAGGAAAGGGATACGAACACCAGATTTACCTATAGAAACACCAATTAAGTTATCTCTTTGAGCATTAGCCGCTGACAGTTGCCTAGCAAGAAGTTCAGCACACATAATGAAGAGATAAGGTGAGAGCGGATCACCTTGACGGATTCCTCTAGATGGGGTAAACCGATCACCGAGAATGCCATTGACTAAAACAGAAAAGGAGGGAGTTGAGATGCAACACCGTATCCAGGCAACCCATTGAGAACAGAACCCCAGCTTCCTCAGAGAGACTAAAATATAGTCCCATTCTAGTCTATCATAAGCTTTCTCCATATCGAGTTTGATTGCAATCCACCCCTCAGATCCAGATTTTTTACTAAAAGAGTGGAAGACCTCATGAGCAATTAGAATATTGTCTTGAATAAGATGTTCTGGAACAAAGGTCCCTTGCAAAGGGTGAATAATTTTTCCTAACACAGATTTTAGTCTATTGGTTATAACTTTTGAAATCACCTTATAAATTGTTGAACACAAACTTATAGGTCTAAAATGATTAGAACTGAAAGGATTATCTATTTTAGGAATTAGAGCAAGAAATGTGTGATTTATTTCTTTCAATATATTTCTTTGAATGAAAAAAGGCTTTTACCGCTCTAATGACGAGTTACCCACTAGCGTCCAATATTTACGAAAGAAAAGCGAGGGAAACCGTCAGGACCAGGGGATTTGTCAGGAGCTAGGTCAAAGACAGCTTCTTTAATTTCCTCAGCGGAGACTACTGCTATAAGATAGGTATTATCTTCATCAGAGATTATAGGAGAAAGAAGATTAAAGTCAACACCTACATCAAATCCACAATTTGGATTTGAAATAAATCTTTTGCAAAATTCCTTTGTAATTTCACTAGAAATAATAGTTTGGAGAAGAGATAACTTGATCTCGTCTCAGTAGTAAAGTTTTTAATTTGATTCTTGTTTCGCCTAATGGTAGCATGAGTATGATAATAACTTGTGTTTGCATCCCCAAGATGGAGATAATTAGTCTTGCTTTTTTGTTTCCGATAATCATGACTATATGATAATAATTTTTCTCTTTTTAGAAGAAAACGAGTTTGTTGTGACTTAAGAGAAGAGCACAAGGGATGGACTAATAGATTAGTTTGAATTTCTGCTAGTTTAGAATCAATAATTCTTAGTTGTCTAAAAACATTACCAAACTGGGACATATTCCATTTCTTTGATTCGTCCTTTAGTAGTTTACATTTCTTCACAAGGTTGAACATATGAGAGCCATTAAAACGAGTACACCAAGTTTTCTTGACAAGAGTGTCATAGTCTTTTCGTTGACACCACATTTTTTCAAAACGAAAAGGGGGAGCTTTCAAGGTTTTATTCTTAGTTAAATCTAGTGTTACTTGACAATGATCTGATGAAGTGAAAGGATGATGCTTTAGAGTTGCTTGAGGGAAGTGATTAAGCCAATGTTGACTAGCTAACCCTTTATCAATGCGTTCTAGAATATTGTTTGGGCCTGCTCTTTTTTTTCTCCAAGTATATCTAGATCCCATAAAGGGAAGCTCGACACAAGGTATATGATTTAAAACATTTTTCATAACATTGAGCCCATTGGAGTTAAAAGAAGCTCCTCCTAATTTGTCCTGTTCACAACTAATTTCATTAAAATCCCCAAGAATCACAAAGGGAGAAGTTAGCGAATTCACATACTCAAAGATCTCTTCCCAAAAATCAGCTTTATGTTGGCTTTTGGGAGGAGCATAAATAAAGATGATTATAAAGGAAATATTTTCATTTAGGAAAGTAATATTACTAGCAATAAACCGAGAAGCTTTATAAATCACTACTAAATTAAAGGGAGACTGGTTACAATCCTTCCAAAATAACCAAAGTCCACCCGCTAGACCTAAGGTGGGCACGTAATCTACATACTAAAACCCACATTGATTTGCTGTAATAAGGGAGGGGGGAGCTTGGGACTTAACTTCACAAATCATGAAGACCTTAATGGAGTTACTATTGCAAAAATCTCGAATATCAACCAAAGAGTTCTTTTTTAACACCCCTCTTATGTTCCAAAAGCCAGCAATCATGATTATTTAATAAATATCACACAAACCAGAAGTTGACTAGTAGGAGGGACTAAGGAATTAATAAGACTTACTTTAGAGAGAATGTGGCACATAACTTCAATAATAGGAGTGTTGATAACAATATCCTTAACAATGTTTCTTGAAGTGGAAAACATCCACTTGGTCTTCTGTAAAAAAGGTTGGTCATACGTAACCAGTAAAATTATTAAGCACAAATATAATTGAATAACTATTTGGGAGTATTCGTTGAATTTTTCTTTAAGGGAGATTTGTAGCAAAAAAATAGACAACGCCCTCTGCGGGCAAAAGCTGCAATATACTTTCTTCTCCATTCCAATAGCTTATGGGGCCTGGAATGGAGTAATCGAACAATATCTCGACTGAAGAATCAGATTTTCTAATTATCATACTGGAAACCAGATAATGAAAGAAGATTCTTCTAATAATTTTACATGAAAAAAGAAAGTCTTTAAACAATCTTTGACTTAAGTTAAAGATTGGAGGAGAATAGTAACTTACCCCTAAGAAATTTTGACATTTTTGCCTTGCTTGAGAACTGAAGAAATTAAAGGAACACAAGAAAACTTCTTCCCATGAACTGGATATATGGGATTAACAAGATTTAACGAGACGAGAAAAAGTAGAAAATTTGAGCTTTTAAAAAAAGAATTGACATGATTTTCGTCTATCATTGGGAAACCAAATTTCCTAATTAACATACTGAGATACAGGGCACACAAAATTAAACTTCTAATATTTTTGGCTAAAAGATTGAAGTCCTGATGCAAGCATACCTTTGCATAAAAGATTGAACATGAAGAAAGGTATAATCTTGCAATTAATGAACAAGGAAACTCCTTCCCATGAAATGAACACAGGAGATCTTCGAAAGAAATTGCATCAAAAGGAGATAAGAAGCACGGTGCAACCTTCACGCACTTCTTCATCTCACCCAAGAACAGAGCACCATCACTATCACTCCAATGAGGAATACTAGCCACACCCGAAACCGACAACAAGGCACTAATAAACACAACCATCACACCGAAATCGCGAATTCTACAAACCCTAGCCAGGAAGCCCTCTTTGAATTTGAAAGGAAGGAAATAAAACCCTTTAATCCAGTCGATAGACTGGAAGGGAATTCGAAACTTTATATTAGATGAAATTGTCTGAATTAACCAGAGGATAGGATGAAAAATTCTCTCAGAAGACAAGAATTGATTTGGGGAAAATTCTACAACTTTTGGGAGAAAGTAATTCGCTTCACAAAACACTTTAGTATTGATAATACTCACTAACAAGAGGAGTAAATGCAGTAGGATAGAACTTTGAATGAGGGAATTAGCAAATTTTGGGGCTAAATTAAGGAAATGCAGAAGAAGGTGGCTAGGGTTTGATGCTTGAGAATTGGGGCTTTTTTCTCCATTCTTTTCTCTTTCTCTCTCTTCTTTCTCTCTCATCTTTATTATTTTCAGATTTTTGTCAGGGTTGCCTTTGGTTTAACCAAAATGTTATTGGTGGTATTTGCCACTAGAAACTAATTTTTTGGCTCGAGCTATGCCCCATGTACTTATATATTTCATTTATTAATAATTTACTCTAAAATAATGACACGAAATATTACTTGGTTTAATGGTTGAGACTTTAGTATATAAACTTAAACTCATGGGATCAAACTTTGTACAATGCATTTTTCCTTGTTTAGGATCGCCTTATGATATATTAGTATTAATTGCTCATTTTGTGATACTTCTCTTTTTAATTTCAAGAAAATCAAAATTGTCTTTATAGTCTCTCAAAATCTCAAAGCAGCAATGTTTATACTAGAGCTTTTTATTTTTTGACGAGGTGTTTATACAATAGCTGATTAACGGATATGGTGTCGTACAGTCTAACATAAGCATTTAGTCTGATCAAGTCTTAATAACGCAAAAAAAAATCACTACTTAAGCAAAATACACAAAGATTCAACGTTTCTTCTAATAACATATTGATACGCTCAAGTTACACGTAGTATTTACGTAACTTTGGGTGCACTTTGCTAAGGGTTTGATTGTAATTGTTAACATCCGTGTTTTATTTAACTCTTAGCGGAAGTTCGGAGTTTTGCGAGATAATTTGTGTTAACGTCATGTATTCCGAGCTTCCAAGGTGAAGTGCATTTGAGCCGAGCAAAGCCCAAGCATCGCATGCTCGCCCAAGCAGCAGTCAAGTCGCCCAGCGCTCCATCATCGTAAGCCGCCGCGCGCTGAAGCAAGGCTGCCCGGCCAGCCCGCTCCATCATCGCACGCCCGGGCGCTCGAATCATCGCACGCCCGGCATGCTCGCCCAGCGCTCGAAGCAAGCCTGCCCAGCTCGCAGCTCGCACCTCGCGAGATAGGTCGCACCTCGCGACCTGCTTGCTCGCACCTCGCGAGATTCTTCGCACGGTGCGACCTGCCTTGCCCAGCCAAATGTGCGGTAGGCAGAACACTCTTCGCACGGTGCGACCAGACTCGCACCTCGCGACCCCTAGGTCGGTCTAATTGTCGGCTGATTTTTGAGCTTTAGTATAAATACTAAACTTGATTTTTGGACCTAGGGGGCAGCAGCCACAAGGAGAGGGAGTCTTCAAAACTCCACTCCTCTCTTTTTGTCTTCTCTTTTTAGTTTTTATTTTCTAGTTTAGTTTTAGGAGATTTCAACTATGGGATTGGCTTATGCTATGCCGATTGTAGCTTGAACCGTTCTTGAACGAGATTAATATGGAGCTTCAAGCATTATTGTGAGATCTTTCCTCTCTATTTAGTTTCTTTGATTATGGTTTAATTTCTATGCTTGCTTTCTATGATTTTTGCATGATTATGCTAGGAACGTTACTAGTTTGATTGTGTAATTAATCTAATGCTAGATTTAAGAATAGAATCGGATTATTTTATTCTTTTATCAATTGGTAGCAAACTAGGGAGTAACTTAGATGCAGATCGTCTTGGTTATTTCTTGGGGAAATTGAATTAACTGTTGAATGTTTATCGCTTGTATGACGTTAGCGGGTGTCGGTGATTCTCTGTGTTTATTGCTGCTATTGGATTGAACTTAGACGCGATCGGACTAGGTTATCCTTTAGTTAGGGTTTTATAGTCACGCTGATCGTGCTATTCAACTAAGAATAAGGAGAATGCGAGATTAATTCTCAACAATAGATAATCATGGAAATAATTAGAGTTGAGGTTCAAGGATCGATAATGAATTGAAGTGGATGTTAATCGGATTCAAGATCTTCCCATATTGATTTCTCATCTTGTTTATATGCTAGTTAGTTGTAGTTTAGTTATAATCTACTTGAAACCCCCCTTTATTATTAGGTTTCTCGGCCCTTAGCTTAATCTAGATTTTGAATCACGCTGAATATTAAACTCGTCCCTGTTTCCCTGTGGATACGACCCCTACTTCCATTATACTATCTTAGTGTAAAAGAGAGTAGGAGAAATTTTATCATTGACCGGGTGCGGTGCACAACGACACATCCGCGCCCGCACTAAATTTTGGCGCCGTTGCCTGGGAAACGGTGTTACTTGTTAGTATTTAGCGTGATTTTTGGATGGTATTGTTTGTGCTCTTTGTTTTTGGTTGACACTCATAGCGCTAACGATGCATTGCAAGAGTTCTTATCAATCAATTTTGCAGGTACTTGAAGTGGAGATTGACATGGAACCACTACTGTCACACATGGAGCACAAACCCAATGATTAAGCTAAGGTACAAAGTCGAGCTAACGACTTTAAACAACAGCGCTTCTCGGGAGGCAACCCGTGACCCCTTTATTTTCTTTCTTTTCCTTTATTTTCTCATCAAATTTCCACCACCACAACAAATTTTCTTTCACCCACCGTCCACCCACTAAAAAGATCCACTACCAATCTTAATTCGCTTGGAACCAAAATCCACAAAAGAAAATCCGTTGGGAGGACTTCAATAGCTAGGAGTTGGTAACACTAGAGGATTGAGATTGTTAATGTATCTTTTCGATCTCTTAAGTTAGGTGCAAATCTCAAGAATTTAAAATTTTGAATTTGTCATTTGTTTGAGTGATTCGAGGGAGAGGGTTGTGAGTTGATTTATGAGATTTGAGTTGGTGTTGTTAAGAAGTTTGAGTTTGACGGATTGTTTGCCATGAGTTTTGAGCATTCGATCTTCGATTTACCCGATTTTCAAATTTCCCCCCTTTTTCAGTTTACTTTTTCTTTTAATTGTCGACACATTGAGGACAATGTGTAGTTTAAGTAGGGGGGAGGGTATTCTCATTCTCATGTATCTATGTTGTATATATTACTTTCAATTTGAAAAAAATGAAAATGAAAAAAAAAATGAAAAAAAAAAGAAATATAAAAAAAAAAAGTGATGAAAAGAATCCCGCTGAGTTGAAAACCCGCAAGGGCGGGCGACTTGGGCAAAAGTTGGGGGCTCGAATAGGTCGAAAACCCGAAAGGGCGGCCTATGCAAAAAAAGAGCTAGTTGAGCGGGTGAGTTTTGTGAGCCGGAAAAAGAAGAGAGATGGAAAAAAATGTGAGAAGCTAGGATGAAAACCCGAAAGGGCTCCTAGGCAAAATGAGAGATTAAGAGAGAATTTTGTACTTTGAAAACTCATTTGCCGGAGATGGTGTCATAAGGTGGAAAGCGTTTTCGGGTTGGGTTGGTTATTTCATCCTTGATTTTGTGAAGATTTGTTTTGGCTTTCACATTCTTTTGGTTGATTGTTTGATTTTGGGAGTAAGCATGGAATTTATCCCTTTTTGTCTTTATTCCATGGCTTGCTATTTTAAATTAGTTGTAGTAGTAGTAGTTTTAGTTTATCTTTTGAGGTTTTAGGCGAGCTGTCATTTTGATTGTGGCGTTTGAGTGAGTTCAACTCCTTTGAGATCCTTCAGGATTTGAGCTCACATTTTGGTTGTCGTTTGCTGGTTATTGTTGTTGTCGCGTCTTTGTATACTTCAGGTGAGCTTAAATCTAAGTGTGGGGGAATCATCGTCCCTTACGTTTAGGTTTTGAGCGTATTTCATTAAGATGTGATGATGATGATGTAGTTGGTGGAGAGAGAGGTTGGTGTTGATAATTTGGGTGATGATTTAATTGGTATTTCTCATTTTTGAGTTTACTCGAGGTCGAGTAAAGTTCAAGTGTGGGGGTATTTGATACGCTCAAGTTACACGTAGTATTTACGTAACTTTGGGTGCACTTTGCTAAGGGTTTGATTGTAATTGTTAACATTCGTGTTTTATTTAACTCTTAGCGGAAGTTCGAAGTTTTGCGAGATAATTTGTGTTAACGTCATGTATTCCGAGCTTCCAAGGTGAAGTGCATTTGAGCCGAGCAAAGCCCAAGCATCGCATGCTCGCCCAAGCAGCAGCCAAGTCGCCCAGCGCTCCATCATCGTAAGCCAGCGCGCGCTCGAAGCAAGCTGCCCAGCCCAGCGCTCCATCATCGCACGCCCAGCATGCTCGCCCAGCGCTCGAAGCAAGCCTGCCCAGCTCGCAGCTCGCACCTCGCGAGATAGGTCGCACCTCGCGACCTGCTTGCTCGCACCTCGCGAGATTCTTCGCACGGTGCGACCTGCCTTGCCCAGCCAAATGTGCGGTAGGCAGAACACTCTTCGCACGGTGCGACCAGACTCGCACCTCGCGACCCCTAGGTCGGTCTAATTGTCGGCTGATTTTTGAGCTTTAGTATAAATACTAAACTTGATTTTTGGACCTAGGGGGCAGCAGCCACAAGGAGATGGAGTCTCCAAAACTCCACTCCTCTCTTGTTGTCTTCTCTTTTTAGTTTTTATTTTCTAGTTTAGTTTTAGGAGATTTCAACTATGGGATTGGCTTATGCTATGCCGATTGTAGCTTGAACCGTTCTTGAACGAGATTAATATGGAGCTTCAAGCATTATTGTGAGATCTTTCCTCTCTATTTAGTTTCTTTGATTATGGTTTAATTTCTATGCTTGCTTTCTATGATTTTTGCATGATTATGCTAGGAACGTTACTAGTTTGATTGTGTAATTAATCTAATGCTAGATTTAAGAATAGAATCGGATTGTTTTATTCTTTTATCAATTGGTAGCAAACTAGGGAGTAACTTAGATGCAGATCGTCTTGGTTATTTCTTGGGGAAATTGAATTAACTGTTGAATGTTTATCGCTTGTATGACGTTAGCAGGTCTGTTGATTCTCTGTGTTTATTGCTGCTATTGGATTGAACTTAGACGCGATCGGACTAGGTTATCCTTTAGTTAGGGTTTTATAGTCACGCTGATCGTGCTATTCAACTAAGAATAAGGAGAATGCGAGATTAATTCTCAACAATAGATAATCATGGAAATAATTAGAGTTGAGGTTCAAGGATCGATAATGAATTGAAGTGGATGTTAATCGGATTCAAGATCTTCCCATATTGATTTCTCATCTTGTTTATATGCTAGTTAGTTGTAGTTTAGTTATAATCTACTTGAAACCCCCCTTTATTATTAGGTTTCTCGGCCCTTAGCTTAATCTAGATTTTGAATCACGCTGAATATTAAACTCGTCCCTGTTTCCCTGTGGATACGACCCCTACTTCCATTATACTATCTTAGTGTAAAAGAGAGTAGGAGAAATTTTATCTTTGGCCGGGTGCGGTGCACAACGACACATCCGCGCCCGCCCACATATTATGCATTTTGCTATTTTTTTTTATTTTACCAGATAACATTTTATGTACACTCAATGTTACCCACACTCAATGTTCCCATATAATTACTTTTGTTAAACAAGCCCTAAACTTAATTACATAGCAGATTAATAAAGATTTTAATACAAATACACCCCACATCCACCACTCTCATCCTCTTTATGAAATATGTGTGTTTCATTGATACTACAACCAAATACATCACTTGTCACATGAAATGAAGTGGCTTTAAGCACTCAAATGACACATCAAGTGCTACGGCCCCATTCTTTTGGATTGAGAGAAATTGAACTGAACTGAAATTAACTGAATTAAACTGAACTGAAATTAACTGAACTGAACTGAGAGAAACTGAATTGCAGAGAAAAATTGAACTGAACTGAAATTAACTGAACTGAACTGAAATGTAGTATGTACAGTACTGAACTGAACTACACTGAAATTAATTGAATTGAACTGAACTGAAAATAAGTCCAAAAGAATAGGGCCTACGTACATCTACATGCATGGTCAACAAAAAGAGTGGTATTAAGCACTCAAATGACACATCAAGTACTACATGTCTACATCTACATGCATGGTCAACAAAAGAGAGTGGTAGTTTCCATTCATTTTATGGAGTAGTGCTGCGCTTCGATACTCCATAAAGTCCTATAATTAATGAATAGTGTGACCGTTTGTTCGTCCACTAAGTTTTGGGCCCTGATCATGCCACATGGATATTGGTAAGGGAGATAGTATATGTCTCTGAAATAGGGCTCACCATTAGCAATTTCTGCTTTTTATAAGATAACCCAAAGTGGATGACTAGTAAGGTGGAAGCTAGCTTGTTAACTCAGACTCAGAATAAGTGAGTTATACCAAACTTTTTTTTATTCAGAAATTAATTGACCATATATGACATTCCTAAAAAAAATGACCATATATGATATAGGCTCCGTTCTTCTGGACTGAGAGAAACTAAACTAAACTGAAATAATAATAATAATAATAATAATAATAATAATAATTAATATTAATAATTTTGATAATAATAATTATAATAATATTAGTAATAATAATATTATAATAATAATACTAATAATAATAATAATAATAATAATTTAATAATAATGAATATTAATATTAATTATAATCATAAATAGTAATAATAATAATATTAACATTAATAATAATAATAAATAATATAATAATAATTAATAATTATAATTATTATCATTATAATTATTATAATAATAATTAATAATAATAATAATAACAATAATAATAATTATTATTATTAATAATAATAATAAATAATAATAATAATTGAACTGAAAATAAGTCCAAAAGAACAGAGCCATAATCCTATAAAGCGATGAAGATAAGAAAATTTCAAGATACAAGAAAACATTAGCTATTTAAACTAATACTACCTCTGTTTAACTTTTTCTTAATAAATGACATACTTCTCTTGTATAGAAATATTATAATAAGTGACACCAAATTTGAAATGGCAAAAATATTTTTTTTTTTATTATAAATATGCCACTAAAAAGTAAGATGAGACAATAAACTTTTATTATTTCACCTCTTAAATTACCTTACTTTGTTGTTGTCCCAACTTGGTTTCCCCTCTCTATGTTTCACTTATTAAGAAACGGAGGAAGTAATTGGAAATATTATCTAAGTAATCCCATTATCGTATATGAAAGTGATGAGAATGGAAATCAATTTCATGGTTGGAAGGTGAGAGTGTACACTTAATTCTTAGTAGTATTTCTTAATGGGTTATAATGTTAGTATCAATATGTTAATACACAAATCCACATTGAAATTCACAAACACAAAAAGAAACAAGCTAGCTTTTTCTAAGGTAAGGTTAGTTCGTAGTGGAGACGTCAAATCTTGCAAAAAGGCAACAAATCATTTCACGACAACCATAAACGTTGGTTCCTCTTGGTTCCTGCACATAAGGGGCTCTAGTTTGGACTGTTTTGAAGTTTGAATGTTCCATCATCTCTCAGACTTCTTTATCATATCTGAGTTTATGCCTTGTTTTTATCAACCATGCTTCTTTCCAGCAGCAATGCCCTGTCATTTTTTGCCTTACCAAAAAGACATTGCTAAGACTTTGTACGAGTGAAGCAGGTTAGCCAGTCAAGAGCAAATTGCTACCTCAAAACTAAAGGAAAACGGGTTATTGATGGGCCAGCCCAAATGGCACGTGAACCTAGTTTGGTTGGAGGGGGTAATGTTTGATAGTTTTTTTTTTTTGTGTTTAGAGAGCTACAAGGGCAAGGTGATGAGAATCGATCCTGAGATCTCCTGAAATCGAGAGGGAAGCTCTAATCAACTTTTGACGTAGAAAGTAGAAATTTCTCATCTTTCATGGTCACAAATCTTACAAGTTACAATAGATTAACCTCGTCGTGGAAATATACAAATTCTACAATGGCTACAATAATTTTGCAATCATCGTAAACTTTTAATCAAGAACATTTGTTTTTACTTTAAATCATTTGGTAGACCGTAGTCACTGTAAACTTTTAATCAAGACCACTTATCTTTGATATTAAATCACTATCCTTCATTTAGTAGACATGATAATTAATAAAAAATAATCTTTGCAATGACAGATGGTGGAAAAAAGAAAATCATCATTCTCAATCTTGTGGAGTTATAATTCATTTTAGGGTCTAAAGTTTGATTTCTTTGTAATTTTGGGGACTCAATTTTTAAAATTTTGGTTTTGGAGACTCAATTCATTTTTCATATTTTTGGCCCAAAATACACTTTAATATTTTGATAAACTTAAATATATTATGACTAATTAAAAATGATTTGACAAATCAAAAGTATATTGGAGACTAATTTAAAGTTATACGGCAATTGTTATTGCTTATAGACCCGAACCTGGGTCTGGGTGTTTTAATTCATGAACATGATGAAGCTTGGGTGAAACTGAACTGACCGATGCTGAAGAACCAATGGGTATTGGTTAAGTCAATCACATTTTTTTCTAAATTTCTGTGTATACACACCTAGATTTACTTACAAATTTTGATAAATTGATATATATTTATGCACTCTACTTAGGGGTGTTCGCGGGTTGGGTTGGTGCGGTTTGGGATGTAACCCAACCCAAACCGCACCGCACTTTTGCCCAAACCAACCCAAACCGAACCGAGCGAAACGGTTTGGTGCGGTTTGGTTTGCGGTTTAACCATTTTTTCCTCCGCGACATTAATTTTGTAATCTAAGAGTAAAAAAAAATTGGTAATAATAATATAAAGAGTCCAAATAAATATGAAGTTTAAATACCTAATACCCGTATTATTATACTTGTATGCCAGCTTGTCAAGTGTATTTTTAAAAACAAAATCAAAATAGATAAAATAAATTTTTCTAAAAAAATCATATAAAACTGCGGTTTACGGTGCGGTTTCGGTTTACAAATATTCAAACCCAACCCAAACCGCAAACTGCGATTTGCTTGAAATCATAACCCAAACCGCTATTTTGAAACCGCAAACCAACCCAAACCGCGAAAAAACGGTTTGGGTTGCGGTTTGGTGCGGTCCAGACCGCACTCTGAACAACCCTAACTCTACTAGTCCAGGCTTCGTTCAATTTCATTTACGCATGTTAACAACATAAAGAAAAATCCTGAACAAGAAGATATCAGTTTAACATTCAAAATAACTCGCTAGCCAAAAAAATATAATCAATTATACATGACTTTGAGCTTGAATTGGCAAAAACCCATAAACAATTTTGTTTTGTGCAACAATTTGTTTAAAAAAGACAACAAAAATGAGCATTATTGTTCTTAGATTATCACGATACCGACTCGAAAATTGATTTAAAGATTTTCGTAGAGTGAGTGACAGTCATGACTTTTTAAGTGTGGTAAAACTTAAAAGATAACATTGAATTAGATGAGCATGATATGTAGTCTAAAACCTATTTTTTTTCAAAAAAAAGTTGTATATTTTTGAAAAATTAATGAAGTCTCATAAATATTTTCTAGGGAAAAGCTATATGCAGCCCTAAGGGCTGCATATAAGAAGCTAAAAATGGAAATAAGTTGCATGAATTGATCATTTATTGCATCGACTGATGCATAATTTTTCCATAAATTCACAACTTATTTCTATTTTAATTAGTGTATATATGTCTTATATGCAACTAGGGATGGCAAAGGTCGGGTCTGGGTCGGGTCCAGTCGGACCCTAGACCCAGACCCTGAATTTTTTTGCGGACCTGGACTCTAAGGGTCTGGAAAAATTGGACACGGACCCAGACCCTTAGGGTCTAGGGTCCAGGCCTATTTCTTTATTTTTGCCAAATTTTCAGCATTATTAATATTTCATGACCAAAATGATCATCTAGAAAAAAGACCCATAAATTAAAAAAATATAAACTACAATAATAATTATATCTAGAGCAATTTATACTATTTAGGACAATACAAATAATGTCTTGGAAGACTAATATCCAAAAACAAGGAAAAAAAAAGAAGACTAAGAAATGTTAAAACTTATATATTAAATATTCCGGGTCCAAAATATCAAGACCCGTACTCTAAAAAAATCAATTAGACCCAGACCCGGACCTTTAGGGTCTGAAAAAGTTGGACCCAAACCCTTAAATTGGGGTCGGGTCCAATAGGGTTCGGGTAGGGTCCTAAACCCATGCCCATTCCTATATGCAACCCTATTTTATAATACATTTAGTTTTTTTCTGGAGGTATAAATATTAAAAAGATTGCTTTGAATTGAGTCCCTTAAATCAAAACTTTGAAAGTTAAGTCTCATAAACAAAACTTTCAACGTTGAACACCAAACTTTTTTTTTGTTTTTTTGACATCTTATAAATGTACATGAAATTATAAATTACTAAACAGGATACCATTTCATCTGGAAGAAGTGGCGAGGTCGTGTGCTTGCTGAACTTGTACCCGGGAAACCTTGGTAATAGTACACCATTGAACACCAAACTTTAAGACACCCAAAAAATGGTTGATAACTCAAATCTTTCGCCTCTTTCTCTCTTATGCTTGGAGGAGTTTATTTGTAAAACTCTTTGTACTTTCTTCTAAGTTACTTCCTATAATCAAATGTCAAAAACCTGTGGCCTTAAATTCTCACCAATTTATATATCTAAAAGGGTATCACGTATGAATATTTTTTCAATGATAATAAGAGAGACTATATCTAGACCTAAACTCCCACAATTTCTTGGTTTGACATTTAGGAGTTAGGTGCTTGAGAGTACGGGGGAAGATAGGGGTCTATACTCCCAAGGCCCAAGCACAACAATTGGAAAGATTCAAACCCAAAACTTCTAGAATTGAAGGTAACAGTCTTGTTAAATGACAAAGTACTACTTGATATCATGTGCGATCCTATTTAGGGGTGTGCACTGGTCCGGGATCGGACCGGAATCGACTGAACCGGTGGATTGGAATCTAAATTTTTTTTAGACCGGGACCGGATCGGAAAAAATTCCGATCTGGACTAGAGGTGTGCATGGGCCGGGCTACACGCGGGCCGGCCCAATCCGACACGATTTGGGTCGGCCCGGTCCGAGCCCGCTCGAGGCCCGACCCTGGCCCGCTGTCCGCTCCGTGGGCCTGCCACGGTCAAGAAATTTTATTTCAGGCCCGCACCGGCACGAGCCCGCCAATATGGCCCGCGGGCCGAACTTCCCTTTTCTTTGTTTTTTAGCCTAAAACTGCCAAGAATCCAAAAAAAAACATAAAACACGGGCCAGACCCGCGGGCACGTGGGCCTGGGCCGGGCCTTGGACAAAATCTGGAAATTTCAGGCCCGGCACGGCAAGGCCCGTCACTCATGGGTTCAGGCTCGGCCCGACCTGCCATTTCCTCAAGCCCGCGGGTCGAGCCCGTGAACAGGCCCGACCCATGCCCAGGTCTAGTCTGGACCGGAATTTTTCCGATCCGGTTTTAGACCTGTTGGACCAGAATATACAATTTTTTAAAAATAAAACTCTTTTTTATTTAGATTTATACATATTTATAAATTAGATACATTAAAATTCAATAATATAACAACAATAATTTCAAAGTTAATAAAGAGTAGGTTTTTACCTTTCTAACTTCATAACTTTGAAATTATTATTAACCTTGCTTTAAACTATTTTTTATTATTAAAAATACAGATATACCGGTCCACCGGTCCGGACCGGAATTTTCCGGGTTTGGACCGGACTGGAAACCCGAAATCCTGATTTTCAACGGATCAGAGACCGGACCGGTCTGGTCCAAATTCCGATCCGACCCTACCCTTTACTTTGCACACCCCTAATCCTATTAGCCTATTAGGTGTACATGAAAACAGTGAAAAAACAAGTGTAACAGTTTTAGTAGGAGACTGGGGGTAAATTATCAATAAAAAGTAAGGAGATTGGGGTTATAGGCCCTGTTCTTTTGGACTCATTTTCAGCAAAAATAAGTAAAAATAAGTTCAGTTCAGCAAAAATAAGTTCAGTTCAGCAAAAATAAGTAAAAATAAGTTCAGTTCAGCAAAAATAAGTTCAGTTCAGTAAAAATAAGTTCAGTTCAGCAAAAATAAGTTTAGTATATACTATAATGTTGTAATTATTATATTTGTTTTCAATATTATTATTAATATTTTTATTATTATTAATATTATAATAACGATGAAATTGTAATTATTTTTTATTTTTTTATTTTTTTTTATTTTTTTTTATTTTTTTAATTTAATATTTTATTTATTTATTTATTATTATTATTATTATTATTATTTATTATTATTATTATTTATTTATTCTTATTTATTATTTACTATTTACTATTTATTATTTATTATTTATTATTTATTATTTATTATTTATTATTATTATTATTTATTTATTCTTATTTATTATTTACTATTTACTATTTATTATTTATTATTTATTATTTATTATTTATTATTATTATT